>JAKTPY010000011.1:230557-295892 GCA_030556385.1 Nakaseomyces kungkrabaensis | reverse complement strand
ATTACCCACCCAGATGGCAGTAACGAGACCGATGTCGTCCACCACATCACCACCACTGACAGCAACGGTGACCCAACCACGATTGTGACCACTTCCAGACTAGGCGACTACACGACCACGATTACCCACCCAGATGGCAGTAATGAAGGATCTATGAGTTTCTCGAGTTTACAATCTTCTAGTATATCCAATTCAAATTCAGTTCAAAGCCAAGATTCTGATTCTACCGGTACGGTACTAGAGTTATCAAATGCCTCTTCTCCAAGAATATATTCAAGTTGGTTACTTGTTGTAATTGCTATAGCTTTGGTATCATGACCGAAGAAGTTGTTAATCAATAACACTACTTCAGTTTAAATCAATTGAAAAACGAATTAAAAAAATAATAAAAAAAGATAAAAAAAAATAAAATAATAAAATAAAATTAAAAAAAGTTATGTAAACTGTAAATTATTCAAAGTGAAATATTTCTGTGTAAAGTGTAATTATATAAAAGTTAATTATTTAAATATTAAAAAATATTAAAAGTTAAATATTAAAACTAAAGATATTAAAAGATGTATAAAGTGAATTGAAAACAAGAATAAAGGTTACTGATTCTTGAATTGAGAGCGGAAAGAAAGTCCTATATGTATATTGTATGTGTTCCAGAAACTCTCGTTTTGGTCCGGATTTGATGTCTTCATTTGACAGGGAACAATAATTGTCTTCTTTAGGTGACTATGGTGTTTCATTTAGCTCATTACTTGTTTGCAATTGCCAATTAGTAAAAATAACAATATGTTAAATAATTTAATGTAGTATTAACATGATGGAATGTGATTTAACTTAAAAGAAATGGTTTAAGTCGAAAATTGGAATTTTGGTTAGTTTCTAACTAGCACCTTGGTTACAATCTTTTTTTATTCGGATTACTTATTTGTAGGAAAGCATCGCATTGGTTGTGCTATGTAAAGTAGAAAAAATAGTAAACCGGAAGTCTAGTCACATCTGTACATGCGAAAATCAATAAAATAGGAAGGTTGTCTCATTGTAGTATGTTATTTTCCAAAGATCAAGAAACTCAATAGATAGTTCGCAACTTAAAATTTTGATATTGAAGGTGATTTTAATAGCATAACCATAACTGTCGATCGAATTCTTGAGCCAACATCTGCTAATAGAAAATTTCTTGCTACTTTCTTATCCAGATAATATTTAACACTTGTAAATGTTATATCAGATGATAGTAGTATCAGCGATGATAAGCAAGGAAGTATATGACACATGGCCAAGGAACTTAAACTATGTGACAGGAAGATCATAGGGTGGTATAAAAAGAGCCATAGCTCTCTAAAATTATATACAAGCTAACAAATGAAAGGAAAAATAATAATATCAGTAAAGTTATTTTAAAGAAATTATCATCATCCATGGAATATAGAGATAGGTAAGGATAAGTGGGTGCTGAATAACATGATGACTGCTAATGAGTATTTATCATTCATAGATATTTATCTATAGAAAACAAATCATAGTAAAAATTTCAAAAGAGAAAGCAGTTCTATTTGTGTTTCATGAATTTAACAAGCAAAGGAAGACATTTTAAATATATCACAAATTGATTCTTTTTGTATAGGTATTGTCATAGACATCATAATTTCTTTACTTCTCCGTTATAAAGGAAACTTCCTAAGTTCAGTAAAGTCATATAAGGTAACCGGAATCTCACCGGAGAGTAAGTTCTTGGGCACAGAAGTAGTATGTAAACAACAGATTGTTGGTTGGCAAATTGTGTTTAAGTAACTTAATCCTGCTCTACGAACGAATGGGATGTAAAGTATTAACAAGCACCTTAGTATATAAGTAGCTACTACGAATTCATCAACTAATGCCGTACTCTCTAAAACGCCATTTGCAAGTCAGTTTCGAGTCATATTCAGGTTTTTGATCTGCAAACAGATCACATATAATCGATAGATGCTCCAACAAACAGCAGTTAGAACTTTGGAGTCTATTGTTGTGGGTTTCTGTCATAAAGTTTGTTCCTTTGCTATTGAGTTTCTATATCCTTCTCTATTAAGAAAACGTGACTAATTCATTATCGTTTTTTATAGTGTCACGTGTATGTCTCGTTAATGATTTAAAGGGGGGGTAGAGATAGGTAGCTTGTGTGGGTGAGGGAGAGACAGGACATGTTAATCAAGTTATTCATAGAGAATTAAAACATTGGCACATTAACGGGACCATATAGCTCTTTTCTAAGTTCATTTGAACACAATTGACAATTGATAGTAATTGTTTGAAACAGGATAATAGTATATCCATACAATTGTTTTATAATGGGTAAAAAAGGCGCAAAGAAGGTTGAGGACAAGGTTAACCAGGAAAAGGTTGATATCGAGGACCAGGAAAAGGTTGATATCGAGGACCAAGAAAAGGTTGATATCGAGGACCAGGAAAAGGTTGATATTGAGGATCAAGAAAATGTCGAGAATCAATCCGAGAAAGTAAAGAATAATGACTCTGGCGTTAAAGAAACAGAAGATGCTGAGGATGGGAAGATGTCTAAAAAAGAGGCATCATCTGAGAAAGATGAGAAGGTTAATGAAACTACAACTAGTTATGAAAAACTTGATTCCAAGGTAGAAGATGTTTCTAAATCTAAATCTAATACTTCTCCTGAAGAAACAATCCCTAAGAAAGACGAAAATCCATTGCTAAAAGAATTAAAAGAAGCGTTCCCAAACATGGAGGAGAAGTATCTTAAGGCTGTCATAATAGCTTCTCAAGGTGCTATGGACCCAGCTTTCAATGCTTTATTGTATTTGTCGGACCCAGAGTCAGGTGAAGACATCGAATTACCAAGACAACCATTAAAGGAGACACCTTCACTTCCTCCAAGGAGAAAGCAAACGCAATTGGAACAGGATGAAATGTTGGCACGTCAATTGGATGAACAATTTAACAGAAGACGGAAATCTCGTCAACGCAACACCAGAGGGCACGAGAGAAGACAATACGATCCGGATCATTATGAAGGAGAAGATGAGGACTCTTGGTCACAATTTGTGGAGAAAGATCTTCCTGAGATAACAGCAAGAGCGAAGGGTTCTCTTCAAGAGACTGCCACTAAAGTAGGAACATGGTTCAATGGTGTGAAGAAGAATTTTATCGGTGAGAATGAGGGAGATGATGGAGCCTACTATAGAGATGATGCACATGGAAGGGATCTAGATGAGCAGTATGGTTCTTACGTTCAACAACAGGAGACTCAGCAAAGAAGGGGAGCACATGAGCCAGGTTACCGTAGAGGTGATGAGCACAGACTCAATGCCAGACACAGGTTTAACTCGTTTGGTGCTAGCGTCAATGATGAGGATGATAACCGTGCTATTACCATGCAAGATAACGGTTTCGATGACGAAGACGACGAGGTCCCTCCGCAATTGCCTACCAGGAGTAAAGCTGACAACGAGGAAGTGAAACCACAGGAGACTAAGAAGGACAAGCTCGTTGCTGAAAATAACGCTCTGATTGACACTCCAGAAAACAAGGAAAAGACCAAGAAGAAGTGGCAACCGCTACCACCAGAGCCCCTGGATGCTACACCAACCAAAGTCAACGCCACAACAAAGAAGAACTCTAACGATAGTGAGGACGAATTCCTAATTAGCAGCGATGAAGATTTGTAAAGATAAATAGTACATAAGAAATAAAAGAAGGTAATTCTTTTGAAAAAAAAATCAGTTTTAATAAAGTTTCGCTTCCTTGACCTCTCAATTGGTCTGGTCTATTGTTAGGCAACAGTCCAACTGAAAAGTCCAATCAGATAATGTAGATAAAGGTTCAGTTAACTCATCATATTTTTTTTTTTTAAGAATTATCCTTCTTCTTTTTTTTTTTACAATCCTCCTCTTCCAATAAAGATATGCTGAACCTTCAGCAGATTGTCATTGGAAACAGAAGGATACTGTTTTGGAGCCCTTAGTCTGCTGTAATAAAGACAATTGATAACAAAGTAACAATCAATCATTATGTAGCTTGAATAAAAAAAATTTTTTGCAGAAAAAATCAGGCGTATAACAAAATACGACGTGTATAAAATTAGGTCATTTGAACATTGTTGTTAATATTGAATAAATAAGTTTGTGTTTTGATAGTTTTATTTGTATGTAATAATGTATTTATGTCGTATTTGTATGGCATTGTTCCTTTGTGATACTGTTAATTGTAAATGTTATTCTAAATTACAAAAAAATATCTGGTTTTACTTCGAATATATGAAAAACAGTTGTAATATATTATCTCAACAAATATTTGTCATTGTATTAATACAATGAAACAAGGAAAAGTTTAGTAATCTTATATTATTTTTTATTGACAACATAACGTTACTGCGAGTGGCTTAATTTAATAACTGTCTTTCTGTAAGAAAAACAGTTATTAAAATACCAATGTTAATTTTATTAAATAGCCTGCTTTAGTTTTTGCACTAATATAGATATGGTACCTTGTAGATACGAGTTCAGTTCTTTCTATTCTTCTTATAAAAGAAATACCGTTCGTGTATACCAGGGTGTATCATAATTAATTGACCCTTGAAGGTATATGATCAGCTATTATAGAGATAATATCATGTCACTATTCACGTACATATTTTTACTATTGATAATTACTACTTCTACACATAGTTCCTTATCCTAGATCAGCAGCAGACACTATGATTGTACTTACAATATTTCACTGGATTAAATATAGTTATACTATTATAATATATATTTATAATAATTGTAAATAAAATAATCTCAATACCACGTGATCGACGCAACGAAAAAAAAAAATCGGGATTTGAAAAAAAATTTTTCGAGCTTTCGGGTTCAAAAAGGATGGAAAACAAAATGCTCAAGGAGAAGGGGGGGACTTGTAAAGAAACCTATTGGAACAAGGATACTTATACCATCTCTTTCTCGATAATTCACACAAATCGGAGTCTAACATTAAGATAAAGATAATTTAATAAAAGAAAAAAGAAAGACGGGAGGGGGAAGAAACACTAAGACGAACGTCCCAAGAACTAAAAGAAAGGAAATGGAGAACATTATTACTCAGGTGAGTCCAGAGGCTCCGGTGCTCAATGTTGACCATGGGTATGAAGAATACTATGATGATGGGGGAGACGAGTATGGGAACTCACTGATACATTTGAATATCCAGGAGAATCATTATTTCATTACTAGGGATCAGCTAATGTCGCTTCCCGAGTCGCTGCTGCTCTGTTTGTTTCCGAGCGGTGTGTTTTTGGACCGTGCCGGGCAGGTTATCACTAACTTGACTCCTGAGGACGAGGTTTATATCATGAACTTCCCGCCAGAGTGTTTTGAGTATATCATGGAAGTGTATACCCGGGCGTACGATGATCTGGTGAAATACCCGGTTGAGCAGTTTTTCGGGGACAAGCAGTCTGGAGGGTTTATGAACTCCACGAGGGAGTTCTTTGGGTTTTCTGATCGGAATGCGCACTCGCAGGAGCAGGACCTGTTGCATTTGAAACCGGCTATCATAGTCCTAAGGGAGGACTTAGATTACTACTGTGTACCTCTGCAGGAGTTCAAGTTTGTTTCGCAGGATGAGCAGATCAACGACGATCTTTTACAGCACTACATGACACAGGTTAAATTAGCTGCAGGCAGTCATTTGACCTCAAACCAATCCATCTTTGATGGGTTGTTCTCATCCAATAGGTTGAAGTACAACAAGGGTGGTAAAGACGAGAAGATGCTCGGACCTGCCGAACAGCACTTGATGGATATGCTGTGCTCTTCTGGGTTTTCAAAGGCCTCAACCTGGGGGAACAGAACCCAGGAGGCTGGCAAGACAGTGATCAGTTCTTTGTCCCTGTGCAGATTGGCTAATGAGAGTACGGAAGAGTTTAGAGAGACTTATCTCGAGGCCAAAAAGAAATGGGAGTCAGAGGTAGCCGCAGTATCCAGCTCCACTGCGAACTCATCTGCTAATACATCCTCGGTGTCTCTTGCTGGAAACACCACCAAGGCTAATGGTAGACTGTCACAGCTCACTGGTAGCGGCAGGAATTCGCCTAGCCCACTCACGAGACAGGACTCCGAGAGCACAATTAGCACGTCAACCCCACGGGATAAGAAAAAATCCAGGTTCTCGAGTTTCGCAGATAACGTACGCAACAAATCGAACTCTTCCAAGAGTAACCTTGCGAAGAGTGAACCGAAACTGTACGACCTGGTGCCGCGCCCGGACATCAACGCCAAGTTGCTTCTGTTCTGGCGGAAACCCGCCCGTAAGTGTTGGTGGGGCGAAGAGAAAATACAGTTAGAGATAGAGGTGTACGGAAAGTGGATTGACGAACAAAAAGGTATTATAGAACTCCAGGTACCCGATTCCGGGGATCCACTCGACGGCCTAAACAAGATCAAGGTACCTGTAAAACTACATATAAGAAGAGTGTGGACTTTGGAACTAAGCGTCGTTGGTGCTCAATGAGTAGGAATTTTGTTATAAACTATGTAATTATCTTATTTTTTTTTTTCTTTTTTTTTTTTTTTTTTCCTTTCTGGTTTTTTATATATGTATTTACAACTCCTCTTCTCGAATTAAATTGTTCTTTTATTGAAATAGTGGTTCTTCTATTGAATAGATCGTAGTTATAATGCAACGTTTGCTGTTAATCAGGACCTCGATGAGTCGGATGTGTGGAAATAATCACCGAGGGCCCTTTATTTTTTTTTCCTTGCAACCGAAAGCAGCAAAAAATTTGGGTCCCGTAAAGTTAACAAAGGGCAAAAAAATTATTAAGCTATTTTGATTTAGTTCATGAAGGGGGTTGGTACCACCCCAAAAACACATTTAATTTGAATAGACGAGAAATAAATACACATAAGTGATAACTTACAAATAGATTTACAAATAACAACCAAACAACAAAAAAAAACTACTAAAAAAGAAGATGCTGGAGTCAGTATTATATGTATTCTCGGTGCTGGTAACTGTGGTGCGGTATAGTTGTTATGCAGCGGTGACGCTGCTTCTGATACCCTTCCTGGGGATATACGGGTTTGATCTGTTTTTTTATCTGTACAGGCTGGTAGATTATACGTTTAAGTTGTTAGTTTATAACAAGAAGAAAGGTTCTACGCAGGAACGAGGGAAAGAGGTGCGGGGTTCCTTTTCTCAGAAGACGAGGAGCTCTTCGATATTTGATTCGAATCTTACAGGGCTAGGGAAGCTGTTTATTGTTTACGACCTCGGAGTTTGGGTAGCAAGACATGTTATGAATACATTCGAGAAAGTTGACAGCCCTAGGACTAAGGCTGAGTGATTTTTTTTTTTCACTAAAACTTGTTTGCTAACTAAAAAAAAACTCTTTTTTCTTTTTACTAATTAACGATCTACCATTATTACTTGTTTCTTTTTTTTTTCATTTATTGGTAATTGCATAATGGAAACAACTTGCAATTTTATAGAAATACATGCTGACTGATATTTTATTTTATTTTATTTTATTTTATTATGTTATTTTTTTTTAATATTTTTTACGTGCTATTTTATGACAGACAGTCAGAACCTTTTTTTTTTAATTTATGTCTACTTCATTCGTGTATGCTTTTAAGAGCAGGTTACCTCTTAAACAAGATATGCTGGAAAATACCAGAATAAAAAGTACTTTTACTTTTGATTTTATGCCCATTTTTGTGGAATAAATTATATATTTCACATATGAACTAACTAACCAAAATAAAAAAGAAATTAACATATAACAAAAAATACTGATTTAACACATACATAATATAACTTAATATACTTCTGTACACGTCTGACAGATTTGGGAAACTCTTATTATTGGTGATTATATTTATCACTATTTACGTTACAGTATGAAAGGTTGATTTTCTTCTTTTTTTTGTTCGTTCTCCCCATGCAAAAAAGCTAGCAATTTTAAATATTGAAAGGATTCCTCAAGCCAAAAGGAACAAAAGGCTACTACAAACCACAATATACAATTAAACAAAATAACAAATATGTCTTCCGCTGCTATTTTCGGTATGCCAGGTGCTGCTCCAGCTGCTCCAGCTGCTCCAAAATCCAGATTGCAAAAGTTCAAGGAATCGCCTCTATACACCATTGCTCTTAACAGTGCTTTCTTCATTGGTGGTGTTGCTTTCATTCAATCTCCATTGATGGATATGTTGGCTCCACAATTGTGAGTACCACTACATGTTCTTTGTTTTTTATTTTCTCATCTGTGTATATAGTGGAAGAATCAATGTTGTGGGCACCTATTTAATTGAGTTAATGATCCCAAAAAAAAAAAAATTACTGACTAACTGAATAATACAATTACTCAGCGTTGTTGTTACTTTCTATTAGTTTTTTCTGTATATAAATATATTACAAATAAATGTTTTTTTACACTTTAAAAAATTATTTCTAATTTATGAACCTAGTGGTTATATTATTAATCATTTACTTTGTGGTCACATTTTCAAAATGTATTATAACATTCTTTTTATTGCTTCAAAACCTTCTTAACTATGTCCTCAACTTCATCCCAGTCATCTGTAGGCACACGAGTCAATTCGATATCCTTGAAGTAATCCTTGATGGCGGATAGAACGTTGTAGGACTTCTTATCGTGGACAAATGAGATAGCAACACCAGTTCTACCGAATCTACCAGTTCTACCAATTCTGTGAACGTAAGTGGCATAATCAGGTTGACCATTCTGTAAAGTTGGTAAGTCATAGTTCACCACCATGGAGACGGATGGAATATCGATACCACGGGCCAAAACGTTAGTGGTAATCAAAACCTTAGATCTACCCTCTCTGAAATCATCAATCAATCTATCTCTCTCCTCACTTCTCAAGTCACTATGCAGAATGGAAACTTGGTGGCCTTCATGTTTTAATTTACCGTATAAAAGGTTGGCTGTATCCTTCTTGGCAACAAAAATAATGGAAGAACCAATGGTCAATAGACCGTACAACTCACACAAGACTTCATACTTGTGAGCTTCACTATCACAGTCCATATATAATTGTTTAATAGCCTTGACATTAACCTCATTTCTTTGCAGTTCAAGAGTGTTTGCATTTGGAATAATCTTTTGGGCGTAAGCCTTAACAGCATCGGCAAAGGTGGCACTGAAAAGAACCAATTGTGTGGTTTTTGGTAGACACTTCTTGACACGGATACATTGGTCACCTAGACCTTGCTTATCCAACATATTATCGGCCTCATCCAAGACAAAAATCTTAACGTCCTTTAGCTGAATCAACTTTCTACGGATCAAATCAAGTAAGGTACCTGGAGTACCCACAATAATGTTGGCATTGATTTGAGTATTTTTCTCAAATGAATCTGGTACAATAAGCTGAGTAGTTATCTTAGTGAATTTGCCCATTTCTTGAATAACTTCAAGTGTTTGTCTAGCCAATTCTCTGGATGGTGCCAAACAGATAGCCTGTGGTACATTGCCTAGAGACAAATCAACTCTGGACAACATCGTCAAGGAAAATGCTGCAGTCTTACCAGTACCTGATTGAGATTGGGCAATCATGTTCTTTGGAGGATTGGAAAGAAGTAGTGGCAAAGCTCTTTCTTGAATCTTAGATGGTTTTTGGAACTTCATCGCGTAAACACCCTTTAATAATTCAGGTTCCAATCCTAGTTCATCAAAGGATTTAACACTGTATAGTGGAGAGTTAGGATCAGCTTGAAGGTCAGAAAGATTCACTTTAACTTCATACTCAGATTTAATCAGGTTAGTATCTTTGTTTGCTCTTTCGTCCTTCTTCTCCTCAGTCTTCTTATCATCCTCCTTCTCTTCCTTCTTCTCTTCCTTTTTCTCCTCCGTTACCTTGGCTTCTTCCTTAGCTTCTGTATTGGACTCTTGCTTAGCGGTTTCTGTGGTTTTGGTTTCGGTAGATGGCTTTTCTTCATCTTTGTCTAGCTTCAATTCCGCCAGCATAGAAGCTGGATCCTTCTTATCTTCAGTGGTACTCATTTTTAGAATGATTTGGTAGTGTTTTAAGTTTTTAAATAAGAGGAAACATCTGATATTCATAAGTTTAACAAATCTCGAGATAGTTCCTCTTAATGCTAAACCATTGAAATTTTTGAAAAATTATTTTGCGATGGGACCTTACAGAAGTTTAAAACTCACCTGTAAATTTCGTATCCTGTTATTTCTTTCAAAAGGGGTTCCCCTTGCAAGGTTATTAAGTTATTTTAAAGTATATAATTAGACTTATAATCTTATTGACTATTCATATATTAGTTTTAGATGTATATAAGTAAGAGCTGGTCTGACTGCAAAGAATAAATATTTCAGTTAAAAGCAATACTAATTTATTAGATTTGAGTTATTTATATATTAATCCAATAGGTAATTGATACAAAAGGAACTGCAACCAAGAAAACGATTGAAGAGAAAAAAAATTATCTATAAAAGGAGAAGTAAAGTTTTGATATGGTCTTGTTTCATTTTTTTTTTACTTTTCTTTAAAACTTTTTTATCTTTTTTTTTTTTTCATTTTCATTTATTTATGAACAAAAACACTTGTTAGTGAGCTTATTAATTTGGCTCTGTAGTTTTCTCTCAATCATAACCAATTATTAAATTAACTATTAGTATTTTTGACTTGTTGATAAAATGCCTTTCTGATTTTTTTTTGGAATAAAAAAAATCATATAAAAAAAAAAAATACCATGAATAAAAAATAGTATTGATGCAGAAATGAAAAATGTAGTACGACAGGTAATTTTTCTTGTACGTTTTATAATTTAAACGAAAAAAAAAGTTCCTATTATTTCCGAATAGGTTGTGATATAATAAGCAAGAGTTTTTAATAAAAAAAAAACTCAAGAAAAAATTTTCCAAAAGGAATAAACAGAAGTAACTTTACTGCATGGAATCAGGCTTCCAGTCCAAACCAAGTCTTTGGTAAACTTGAGACTGGCACTGTGTCCAAATTTGAGCTTTTTCTTCTTTAGTTAATGATATCTTACCGTTAAGAACGCCCTTCGATGGACCAGCCATTGAAGCGTCTTGGTCATTATCATTTTTCATATTCTTAAGTTGCAAATTCTTCATTAGTGCTCTCTTTAGTAGACTACCAGAAGACTTTGAGTGATTTACAGGGACCAAGCTTGGAGGAGGCATATCTGGTCTCTTCAAGTTTGCCTGCTGCAACTTCCATTTCTTAAACTCCGAGCATCTCTGCTTGAAATCGGATCTGCACTGAGCCTCAACTGCAATATTTAGCAAATAGTTCTCAATTATATTTCTCCACTCAGGTTTAGTTAGTTGCATGATATTTTCTTGATAGCCCAATAATTGCTCGTGTCTCTTCCTAGCGGCAGCCACGGTGTATTTAGCGCTGGTCAACTTGAACTCGAAGTCCAAGTTAGCCTCTAAGTATAGGTCTGAGTTTACCAAAGTCTGAATAATAGTCTCGTCGCATGCGTTAAGTGGCAGTAGAATTAATCTGAACTTTGGTAAGCTTTGGTTTGAAGTAATCACTTCTGGTAGTTGAGACCCCCATTCAGGTCTTAGCTTCTCTACTATTAACAGTGACCGTATATCGTTCAAGTCCCAATCTAGCAGCTCCCTTTTGGTAAACTTGGGACGTCCGTTACATAGCAAGTTAGTAGGGTCTGTCAGTATCTCTGGAGAGTACATGTCATAGAAGTTCTTTGGTAGAGCGTCTTCCAAGGAGAGTTGTGTGACTATCTTTGTTGGTGGCGGGAACATGAATTCATGTGTGCTTGGGTTAGTCCCCGATGTGCTTTGGGAGAATACGGTGGATGGTTGAGAAAATATACTCGACTGGTATGATGAGGCATTATCGGAGTACACACTCTGACTATCACTTAGACTAGAGTGGGACCTGCTCCCACTACGACGGTGTAAGTACTTATTATTCGAGCTGTGACTCGCTGTTATTGATGGAGCACCGTTGCTATTAGTAGAACCATTCGGAAGTAACCTTTTCCTAATCTCAAGTCTTGCTCTATCAGCGTACTCAGGAGGAGCACTCACGAAGTCGTTTCTAGGCTTGCCATCGTCATCCATATCCACATCCATGTCATTTGATTTGGAATCGAGGAAAGAACCATTTTCAGGTATGGCAGTTAGCCGTTTAGATAATTTAGTCGGAAACACCTGCTTTGTTGTTGTTGCAGGAGGAGGCGAAACAAACATTTATTATTATTGTTTTGTTGTGTTGTGTTAAAATCTTTTTTTCTGATATTTGTATTGTTGCTTATCTTTCTTTTATTATTATATTTTTTATATATTGTCCTTTGTTATAACGCTTTTATTTAAAAATAATAGAAGTAAGGAGGTAGTCGTTTGGGTTCTTTAAGAGAACAAATTAAATTAAAAAGGTCAAATGTATTTAAATAAGTAATAGTAAAGGGAAAGAAAGAAAAAAAAAAAATTTTCCGTTCAATGTCTACTTTTTAAGATTAGTTGGACCTGGCTGTACTTCAAGAACATTTTCTGTGTGCCTTGTTCACAGTAGAAAACGGGAAGTGAGGTGGTGGGGGGGCTGTTGGGTTGAAAAATTGCAAGTCTCGGAAAAATTTATTCTTTGTGCTGCGAGTACAGACAGACACGTAAATGCCTTCTTAATCAGTCTTCTCTATCTTTTCTATGCTAATCGCATATAATAGCTGTATTTCCACTTCATCTCCTTCTCCTCCCCCACAGAAATAGTCCTGGAGATTAAAGGGATGGTTTAGGGAGACGGAACAATCAAGATTCTCGGAATAATTAGTTTTTCCGGGACGTAATTCCCAGAGAAAAAAACAAACAAAAAAAAAAAATCTTAAGGGTCGTACCATACCCTTTTTTAATTATCCCGGGGAAGGAAGAATATTCCATACACAGAGATGTACGGTATTTTTACTCTGTGGGCATTGTAAAAAAGATTTCAACCCAAAAAAATTATTTTGATTTTTTTTTCCATTGCCCGCCCCCTCTTCCCCACCCCACTTTCCGTGCATATTCTTCTGAATCAGGCGAAGAAGGATTCTTCCGGGTCTTTCCCAAATGTGTGCAATTGAGTTTTTCCGCATTACGAAAAAAAATAATAATAAAAAATCCCGGAGGCCCACGGCCTACTTTGCCAGAAAAAATAAAAAAATCCGACCAATAAATGCAACCCCCACGGTTTTTTTCCAAAAAAAATCTTCCTTTATCTAAATTATCGCGTGGAAGTACCAGTACAGTACCGAAAAATAAAAAAAAGCATCCCACGGCATCATTGATTAGTAACATACTTTGACACAAAAAAAAAATTAAATTTACACTTTATTTTGGCCGTTCAATCCAATTTCTTGGGATAAGTAGGGTAACACTAAACCGTAGAATTAAAATAAAAATAAAAAATTAACTCCGAAGCGGGGAGTCGAACCCCGGTCTCCACGGTGAGAGCGTGATGTGATAGCCGTTACACTACATCGGATTGTAATTGGTTGATATACACGGAAATTGGTATGGAGGTGGTATTAAGGATATACAAATAGAAGATTGTAAAAATAAAAAAAAACCTCAACAAGACCACTTTGTTCGCGTAATTGAGGTTCCATTGTATGTTTAAGCCTCCTTTTGGTGTTGTTTTGATTATTTACTTTTATCTACTTATGATTTGATTGGATTATGAAGGGTTTCCACTCTTTCTTTGAGGCCTTATGACATTGTTCCGATGGGATACTATGATGTCATAAACAACTAATCTTATTGGCTTTCTGGAGGATGTCAGCAAGGAGTTAAGGGGTTTAATTCATCGAGGAGAGTTTTCTTTTTTGAATTGTTTCTTACTCATCTCATCACATCACTGGTAAACTTTAATTCCCGCCCCCTCATCACCTTGCCCCTTTTTTACTTAGTTAAGAGAGGTTCTAGAACTATAGGAATCTCGAGGCCCCCTGCCAATCAATTTTTTTCCGTTCGGATATTTTTATTTCTATTTTCTTCAATATATTTCTTGTATGCACTGGTAGGGTATTGACATGTTCGTAAATAACAAGAAAACAATCCGATGTAGTGTAACGGCTATCACATCACGCTCTCACCGTGGAGACCGGGGTTCGACTCCCCGCTTCGGAGTTTCTTTTTTTTAATTTTTTATTTTATGAACATCACTAAATGGTGACGTATTTGCTCCAAAACATATAAATTTTTAAAGTTCAGAATATCAGACTTGATAATACTACTAAGATTATAGGTCTGAATATAAAGAAGAAAATTAGACTTAATTGGTTTTTTTGTTATCAAAAATTCTGCTATAATTTTCTCAAAATGAATTAAAATAAATCACTGAACAGATGTGGACTTAAAAGTAACGGATTTTCCACCAACAAACAAAATTTTGAATACATGAAAATGATTTCTATACCCATGAATCATCATTAAGAGTTATTGGGTTGCCTATGGTTAATCTTAAGCATTTAAGTTATCTTTTAAATACCTTTATTTTACAGGTATGATTTAAGTAGCTACTATAACTCGAATTATTAAAGTACATGATATACAGCCTAGATTCTACCGAAGATGGATCTCAACTACTTTTGATAGCTTTTGTAAATTAAAAAAAAGAAAGATTCATCAATGTAATTATCAATATCATTTCACATGTAAATAAAAAATTTAAAAAAAATAAACTCCGAAGCGGGGAGTCGAACCCCGGTCTCCACGGTGAGAGCGTGATGTGATAGCCGTTACACTACATCGGATTGTTTTCTTGTTGTGTTTGTAAATGAGAACAAGGTCTAGACAGAGACAAACATAATACCAAATATGTAAAAATACTATCGTTATTCTAACTTTCGAGAAAGCTTACAAAGAATAATATAAAAAAAAACACATAAAATAATATTTATAAATATCCTATTTATTGTACCTACTCGGACCGGAGTACTGGTTTCGTTGGTGAGGAGGGCCACCACGATTGTTGTTGAACCTATTTCTGTTGTCGTTGCCACGTTGAGATCCTGAATTAAATCTGTTGTGACCACCACGATCATTGAATCTACTACTAGAATTATTATAGCCTCCTCTTCCGTTACCTTGATTATGTTGATACCCACCTTGCCTTTGTTGATAATTGTTGTTTTGAGAATATCTATCATGACTTGGAGCTTGCGCTTGTTGATACATTTGTTGGTTATGTTGTTGCATTTGCTGGTTTATCTGGCCAAAGTAAAAAAAGGATCTATACCCACCAATACGTGGTTTATATTGTGTGGTACCGCTTGGTCCTACAGGAACCTTGTTTTGTTGCATTTCTGATCCAAAATTTCTAGAGTTTTGGTTTCTTTGGTATCCTCTTGTACCATACTTGTATATGATCGAATCAAAGTCATATTGTGAAAGCATTGGTTCTGACGGTATAAAACCATTTAAAATCAGGGATTTATTTGGAGAGGGCAATGGTAAAAACGAGTACTTAACTTTGAGGAATAAGTTCGTTGACAACTCTGGTAAGGAACCACTTTGAATTGGACATTGGAGTTTACTATTCAACTTGAAACCTTCTAAATCCTGTGCAGCGATACCTGCCAAACCACTCTTAAAATGGTGGAAAACAATATTAAAATCAGGATCATGCTCCTTTTTGTATAATTTTTTAGAGAACTTCTCATAGTTGGCATTTTTGTTACTTATTAGCAAAACAGGCTCATTTCTTGTATTACGCCTCTTTTCGTCATCAGTTAAATACTGATATTGATTACGAACAGCTTTCAGTAAACGTTTTTCGTCAATAAATGGCAATAATGAAATACCCTGCCAAGACATTTTCTTACCATTCATATCAATAGGAAATTCCGTTGGATAAAAATCAATAATTTCTGAATTCTCGTCACTCATTAAGGGTCTGAAAACCTCAGGCAAAGTGTGACCTGATGCAGCTGGTAAAACACTCATCAGCTGTTCATAAGGCAGAAATGGTTCACCGAGGTCAAATTCTATGTTTAGTTTACCAATATCTGTGAAATCTGCAGCAAATGGTGCATAATGATATGGGTAATACCATGTCCATGAAGCACATCCTTGATAATAATATCTTAGAACCCAAGACACACCCTCAATATAGCACTTGACCATATCTTTACGTAATGCATCAATTTCATAATTTTGAATATGGAATTTTTCAACATAGTATCTGTCATGATAACCTGGTTCAAATAATTTGACCGCTTCATCCGTATCTATAACACCGCTTGTAATCCCCCCATTTCCGACAACAGGAACTTGGTCAGTAGAGTTTGGCGTGTTTGTAGTATCTTTATCATCAGAGGTTGTTTCATCTTCAACCTCTACAATAACATCAGCTTCAATCTCTTCATCAAGATTTACACTTGCGTTGTCTTCTTGTTCAACCTTTTGTTGCTTTGAATTCCTTTCAACCTCTTCCTCATCCTCTTTTTCTAGCTCACGCTTTCTGGCATTTAACTTCTTTTTCAACAATTCAGCAGCAGTATAGTTACTGTTAGCGCCTTTGAAGTCTTCATTTGTCATGTTGTTTTTAATCTCTGACAAAAGCTTATCATTCTTTTCACTTTGAGTTCTAATGATTTCGATTGCTTCCTTATTACCTTCTTTTGCAAGCATTAGCTCTTTCTTCAATCTCACCATATCACTGGTAGTGAAATTCCAGGTACCCTTAGCAAGTTCACCATTGGTATCATACATTTGAAGCTGTTCATTAAATTGTGTTGGATGTCTGTCTTGACCGGCAGACATATTTTGTTGTTTTTGTTGCTTTCTTCTTTCATTAGCTTCTTTCTTTCTTACTTCTTGAATATGTCTTGTTTTGAAGATGTCAGCTTCTCGAGCTCCCAATTCCTGCAAAACCATTTCAACTGATTCCAAGTTCAATTGACCATCACATGTCATATATGTTTTCAATCTTGGTAGTACTGATTTCCAGATATCCAATAAGATATCAATACTGTTTTCTCTAACATCTAAAGATGGAAGGTGAGGTAAGAAATCATTACCACAGAAAAAACACATAAAGACCCAATCATCAATAGCCCTTTCCAGATCAAATGCAAAAGGTAATTTTGGAGTCCACAGCTCAGCAGATAAATATTCTCTTAATACACTGATGTGTAGCCATAAGAAAGGTTTCTCCGAGTCCTGTTGTCTGATTAAGTTTTTCTCTTCTTCTGTCATATTTAGAGTATCCTTCAAGTTATTTCTTTTTCTATTATCCTGGGCAAAAACATCTTCTCTCAAAATTTTAAAATGAGGTTCGTGGGTTGCAAGACCCAGGAAAATCAAGTCTGCGTCCAAACCATAGATACAGTGAGTGGTGTTAGGATTATATTCTGGATCGGCTCTTTGAGATCTGATAAAATTCATGATTTTATGCTCACCTTCACCAGGAACTGTAGCATCACTAATAATAACTTGCAAGTTCTTCCAACCTGGGTCCGTGGCTAACTTGAACGCGGTCCAGTAACGCAGCGCGACTGCCAACTTATCCATGAACGGAGTACCTGGTGTAATGGCGTTAGAATCCCATGTCTTCTTGTTTTTCACAGATTCATCTATAACTTGTCCTAACTGTTCCTTTTGACGTAGGATCTCTTCTCTGGCATTGTTCTCAATTTCCGCATCTCTAGCACTTCTAAATCTACGAGATCTCTGTTGGTTCATCTTTGCACGAGGAGCAACACCATCCACAGCAATCATCAGAACTTTTCTTGGTCTTGCCATATTCAGTACTCGATTGGTATATTCAAAAACCGCTAGCAACATGTCATCTTCAGTTTCTGGAGGAGGTTTATTTTCAGGATGCGAACAGGGATGCACAATACCGTTCATATCCAAGTACAGATTGTCCAGCTCACCATTTGGATTAGGACCAGCATAGTCTATCGGCAATGCAACACCGTCAACCATCTGTTGCGGCTCTTCAAGTACCGGCGATATAATCTTCGGATACTTCCGAGACAGCCATCTAAAGAACGATGGAACACCCATGGTTTATATTTCCTAATCTCAGTTCACGTATGGTTGTTTCTTACCAGAAAATGGTCCATTGGTTATAATAACCCAATTGGGCAGTATTGCTTTAATAATCCTTGGGCATCGCTTACAATTTTTTTTTTTTTTCAGTTTTTCGTTCCCGTAATGTACGCTATCACGTGACCTCTTACTGGACAAAATGTCGTACTATCCATTTTGGGTGAATCAGTATCGATAAGCTCATTATATTTTATCAAATTGTTCAAAGATGATGCTTTATATTAGTATACATTTAAAATAAAAGTTGGTATTTATTATTAAGTTGGTATTAAAAGAGAAGTTGTTCTTTAACTTCTGATTTTTTTATAAATTAGGATGTGAAATAAAACAGAAAAACCACTTTTGGGTAATAAAATAAGAACAGAAAGTTCAGTTTGCGTGAAATGAATTGGTTACAATTTCTTAAAGAATGAATAAAATTACGATTACGACCTTGGATGTTTCAAATGGAGCAAAAGAAAAATTAAAAAATTGGATCTGGATATTCTTTTTGGTTGTTAAAATACAGTTAAGCATTGATAGCATTGAAAAATAGGGAAAAGAACAATTGAAGGTCTTGAGAAACTGATCTCTTTTTCTAAAGTTGATAATATGGGAATATTTAATCAAAAAATAGGATGCAATGAAAGAAAAGAAAAGCAAATCTTTTTTTTTTATTTGAAAGGATTTGAAAACTTTGGTTTTTTTATTTCGGTTACTTTCAGTGATCTCTTATAGAATGGTACTTTGGCTCCTGCGTCATTACTATTCCCAGAACTGTTGTCGAGTTTTTCATCTGAGATCCTCTCTGAACTTAGCTCTGAGCTAACTTCGATACTACCACTTTCTTCAACCGTTTCTGGGTCAACACGGCCGTGTGTAACAGGGATAGATGTATTTTTACCGTCAAACACAAATCCTGGGTGGAATATAGTCAGGATAAGTGTTGCCAAAGTGATCATCAGCGAGTCCAGGATAATGAAGTACCACTCGTGTGTAATCAAATAACCTCTCCAACCTTCATGCAACTCGGCTAGACGGTAACAACAACGAGTCAACACCAGCAAGACCACTGTGGTCATAGCTAAGTTGAAATAGCGGAAAAAAAATGTAGGCTTGTGGTTTAACCTCAAATGGGCATACTTGGCACGGTAGTGAGAATCGATTTGTTCTTGTGTGATCTTCAACATCGACCACTTGAACCTCTTCTCTCCGGTGTACTCCAGTCTCACCTTAATATAAATCGAGTACAGGAAATGCAACCAGAACCCTAAAAATATGGCCATGGAGCCGACCTGGATACCTATACCTGCCTCGAAGATATGGTCACCCTTTCTCGTGGATTCATAGTTTCTCACAGCGACACCCGATGTACCACCACCGGCGGCCTGGATAGCCAGCGAGACGATGTCTGAGAAAATGAAAATGTAAGAGTACGCCATAGGTGAGGAGAGCAGCGAGAACCTGTGCCCGTACACCTCGATCAGCTTCGCCAGCTGGTAGTACACACCGCCCATGGTGAACACGGGCGCGATAGTCACACAGATAATCTGCAGCAAGAACATGTCGATGTTGTACACATCGAAATGCGACTTGGTTCTGCCTATATAACCCAACACTTCCAGTATACACGCACATATGAACGCAATGCTGAACCACCACTGTCTCCAGTACAGCTGTATACATTGGGCTATAAGCAAGAGCCCCCATATCGCAATCATAGCAGCGTTAAACCTTAATTTGGGGACCATCCCCGAATAATAAGAGGCATAATCCTCTTGAAACTTGCCTACAGTAGTATCGTTAAGAGGCAGCCACATCGCTAGTATATTTTTTTTACTCTAAGTTTTAATTTTATTTGAAAGAGGTTTAGGATTTACGGGAAGAAGAGTAAAGTCTTAACAAAAAAAGAACTTCAATATATATATTATATTGAATAGAGAAGATGAAAAAAATTTTTTTCTCTCTGTCTCTCTTCTATGTCAAGTCTTATTCAACAATTGAATCATTGAGTTCATTACTGCAAACAAAATCTCGCGGGAGAATCCTATATACGTCATCACCTCTTCGAGAGAAGCAACAATTTTCAAGAAAAATAGGGAGGACATCGACAGGAGAAAAGCACCACACAGCCGGAAAAAGGATCTTCTCGAATATTTCTTTTTTTCTTTTCTTTTAAAAGCCAGAGCCAGAGTGAGAGTGAAAGCTAGAGAGACAGATCCCATTATTGCCTAATTAGGAATAGGGTGCAGAATACCCTGCAGCCGTTTTAGTTTAATTAAGAGAGCAGGAGACGGAATTTATCGGATGGTGCTTAGATAATGCCGTGAGTGCTCATCTCCTTTATGCGGCAAAAGGGGACGGGGGACGGAGGGGGGGGTGAATGGGAAGAAAAGGGAGAAAATTCCGTGGAATGGGAACCCAAAATGTAATCCTTCGTCCGTTGCAGCAGTTCAGGTGCTGGGTAAGTCTTGTATGGGGATTACAATGCGGTTGGTCTATGTGTTTAAAATTGAGGGATTTGATAAATTCTTTTTTTTTTTTTTAATTTTTTCTTTTGGTTCGAAAAGGGGGAAAAAGAGAAGTTCTGGATTCTTTAAAAAATCGTTCCACGGAAGGATGAAAGAAAAAAAAAAAGCAATTAATGAAAAAAGGTCTATTGTGTTAAGAAACGTAAATCTTTGTTAATAGTGTAATGAAAGCTTATATAAATATGTATAATTTGAAAAAAAGAGGACAAAATATTATATCAATTCTTTATCTCAGTTCTTTAGGTTGTCTAGAATGTCTTGGTATTTACCGTGGGCAGCGGTGTTGGCCTTGGTCAATAGCTGTTCGGCGGTCTCGTAAGCGGATTCTTGGTCCTTGGATTCGTTGTCGTACAAGTTACCCAGGTCAATGTAGGCTTCGGCCAATTGAGCCCAGGTGTCTGGTTCGTCTTGCAACTTGGCCTTCTCCAAGTACTCGATGGCTTGCTTGGTGTGGGTCAGAGCGGCCTGTTGGGCTTGCTTGGACTCCTTGGAGTCTTCGCTGCTGCTGTCGTCACCGTATTGTAGTTCCAAGTAGGTTCTGGTTGGTTCTTCGGAGTCCTTCAAGCATAGTTCACCGATCTTCTTGGCGGTCAAGTGGTACAACTTGCTGTCGGTGTCCTTGTTGACGGACTTCAACAGAGAGATCAGTTGGTCCTTTAGCCACTGGTAGTCACTGGCCAAGTTTTGTTGTAGTTCGTATACTGGGTGGGTCTTCTCCAATTGGACTGGTTCCAAGTCGTCTTCGTCGTCACTGTCCAGACCCTCGGCGATTTCTTCTTCGTGACCGAAGTTCTCGATGATATCCAACATGTCGTCGAACATCTCTAGTACTTCGTAACTTAGCGACAAGTCCTTTGAGCAGACGTTAAAGTTCTTCTTAGCGTCTTCGACCAACTTCTTCAAGTTCAATTGGGACTTGCTGTCGACCTTCAAGTTGGACAAGTATTCCAATGGGATTCTCTGTATGATGATCTTAGCCTTGACCAAGTCTAGCAATGGGGACTTACCACTTTCAGCTTCACCCAATTGGCATCTCTCCAAAGCGTTGTCGAAGAACTGAGCCATCTCGGCTTGTCTCTTCTTCTCATCAGCGACTTCACCAGCTTTGAAGATGGTCAACTCAGATAGAGCCAAAGCGTAGACAGCGTGGAAAACGTCACCTAGCTCCTTGATCTTACCGTTCTTGTCAGCATCACGCAACATACGGTCACACTCGTGAACGACACCGTTTAGAACATACTCGCTGTCTCTGTCAGAGTTGAAGTAAGTTTCCCAAAGACCCTTCAATTGGACAATCTCGTTGTCAGCATCAACACCTTCGTCTAGCTCCACTTCAATCTGACTGGCAACTGGAGTGTTCTCCTTGGAACTCTCTGGAGATTCAGTCTTGACTCTCTTATCCTTCTTTTGCTTACCCAAACCTAGAGGTCTCTTAGCCATTTTGTTATTTTTGTTATTACTTGTTTATTTGTTTGATCCTATCAATAAAGTAAAAAAATCTTTCTTAAGAAATGGTAATCAAGTAGAAGAACAATGGAAAAGAATTTTCTCAAGAAAAAAAAAGAAACCTTTGTGTTATTTAAAATAAAACAATGGGCATCGATTAGCTCATCGCATCGATTGAAAAAATAAAAAATTTTTTTTTTTTCAAAATCCTCGAGCAGCAGCAACAAAAAAAATTTTTTTTTTTCCTTCGATTAAAAATAAGAGAAGGAAATACACAGAACATGCCGCAGAGAGACCGGAACATTATTGAGAGAACAATGGGGACGCACAGAAACCACCGTACAAAGTACCCACATGGTCACTCGGAAAAACTCTGCAGACCCCTCTCCTCGACACAAAAAAAAAAAGAAAGAAAAGAAAGGTGGTTCGTTGATGACGTTATTTTGTTCTTTATGTGATATTTTGTAAATTGATTTAGTAATAGTCCGGTATTGATTTGAATATTATGAGATTAGTATAGGTATAAAGATATGTAAAAATAAAGAAAATTATGCGAGTTGAAAGTTTATATATAATATAATCTTTTAGTATTGAGGAAGTTGTACAGTATGAGCACCAGGCCCGATTATTAGTATTATTTTCCTGAGTCATTATTGTGTGTGTGAAAGTGTTTTTTTTATCTTAAATTCGTATTTTCTGGGTATGAGTTTGTTCAGACTCCAACTTGTCGGCGTTACGCTGGTGCATCTGTTCTTTGCACGAGGTTAGTCCCGCACAGGCGTGGTTCTCCATCAATCTGTGTCTGGAGCAGAAGTGTCCTTTACAGAAGTTACAGTCCCCGATGAACTTTGATGCTGCACTAGAACACTTGTCGAAGTAACACTGGTTCTTCTTCTTCTTCTTCTTTAGCCCGGGACTCTTCTTCCCTACCTTTGTAGCAGCAGATGCATTATTATTACTGCTAGTGCTATTCTGGCTGGATATGGAAGGTACTGGCGATATGGAGGATATCCTCAAAGAGTTGGCCGAAAGTTGTCTCAGAAGCACAGGAGTTGCAGTCTGGCTCGAATCCTCCCTATCTCCGTTCAAAATCCCTTCTACCTTCTCCGTTTTCTCCTCTTCAACTCTAATCTCATCCTCCTTGGTATTATAAATTGTGTTTGTGTTACTCATTTTTATATTTATATTTAGCTTTTTACTTTAGTAGTTTTACAAGGAAGAGAAGAAAACTCCTGGTTTTATCAAATGGTTATCACTTTTATATTAAAAAAAAAAATAAGATGTTCGGTAACCACTTTACGCCACCCCAAAAGGTGGCAAAAATAAAAAAATTGCCCAATACACATCAGTTTTAGTCATATTTTGGGAAGAACAAGAAGAACAGGAAGAACAAGAAGAACAGGAAGAACAAGAAGAACAGGAAGAACAAGAAGAACAGGAAGAACAAGAAGAACAGGAAGAACAAGAAACCTCCCTCGTTATTGACAGCAAAGATAAGAAAAAGAAGAAAAAAGCAAGTTTTGGGAGGGGACCAAGGGAAAAGGGATTTGAGGGATAAATCCGAGGGATAAAAAGAAGTTTCTAACTGTGGGATCCTCCCCGATAGTGCGGGTTAATCCTTGTGATAAAAAAAAAAAATCAGACAAAAGAAAAAAAAGAGGATTGGCTCCTTGATATTTTGTTACGATAGTGTCACAGGGTTATAGAGAGGGGGGGAACTAAAGAAGAGTTCATAGCAAAGCGGGGACTCAGAACATATATACTTTATAATCTATATGGTAACATTATTTACTTTCTTCTTCGTCCTCGTCCTCATCTTCATCCTCATCGTCGTCTTCGTCGTCGTCTTCATCGTCATCTTCATCGTCATCGTCATCTTCTTCTTCCTTGTTCTTGTCATCTACACCATCTTCATCTTCATCGTCGTCTTCGTCTTCGTCTCCTTCGTCCTCTTCTTCTGGGTACCCGCCCAGTTGCATGACGACTTTATCTACAATTTCGTTGGGGTCCATCATACCTCCGAGACCTATATCACCGTTTATGCCCATGACTTTCTCAGAGGGTTTGAACACTGTGATCCATGGCATCTCATCTTTTATGAGTTGTAATTGTTTCTTTGTCATTACAGAGTTGAAAGTACTACTCACCATGGATGGTGCTAGGAAGATCGGGAAGTTAGGGTTCCATGCCCTGATAACACAAGTTAACAAGTTATCACACAAACCCAGAGCAATCTTCGAGAGTGTATTCGCAGTCAATGGAGCCACAACTAAAATATCTGCCCATCTTCTCAGCTCTATATGGAGGACTGGATCGCTTCTTTGTTTCCATGCATCCCACTCGTCCTGGTCAGTCCATACCTGTATGTTTGCAGGCCATTCAAATTGTATAGGGTTCACGGCAGATGGTTTATCGCCCAGGTTATGTCTGATATAGTTGTTATTGACACTTGCATTCAACTTTGCTGGTTGTGTAGATGGAGAACCGTCTTCAACTTTTGAGTTCCCGTTACTTGTTGCAACAGAGAGTGTCGGACTTATTGGATCACATGTCTCATTCAGAGTTCCACCTGGAATATTCACATGTGTCTCTACTTTTTCTGTCATTGCTGGTTTATTCTTCTTCAGAAATTTCTTATTGAAAAACCTCTCGGCACTCTTCGTAAGTACTACCTGAATACTAATCTTGTCCTTACCGTAGATTTCTTCCAGTTTCTTAATCATAGGTTTGATCTTGTAGACACCCATAGAACCAGTAGCGCCGAATAATACATGCAGTTTCCCATCGTCCTGTGGCAATCTTGGGTCCAAGTTCTTCGCATTCTCACGTTTTGGAACCTCTGCCATAACAGCCCCTTCTTCCAACACAGATTCCAATATCGGTTGCTCCTCAACAGGTTTCAACTCACCATCTAATGCTGCAGTAGTATTGTTGATATTATTACTACTAATATTACTGCTATTACTATTATTCGTGCCGTTCATCATCGGGACTGCAGGTGTGCCACCCACAGGACTAGATATTACTGGATCAATATTGTTATCTGCTGCTGCAGACTTGCTACTCGCAATCGAGGCACTACCACTCTTTACACTGTTCAGAAACACACCGGCCTCCACAGCCTGATTCTTGGGGCTCAAACTGTTCGTTCTCGACCTAACTTTGGGACTATGGAGCACATCATCAACAAGAAAATGCGGATGCTCTTCCTGTTTTTTAGCTGGGACAGGAATTGGCGCCTCGTGAGTCTCTCCACCCTCGACACTCCCTTCAATAACCACATGTGGAGCACCATTACTCCCTACTTTCCTCTCATCCTCCTTATCCTTAAACTTCGAATCACTAAACGTAACTGTGGGAATCCTCTTTAGCCCAGACGCAGGAGTATTGCTCACCACAGCACCAGAAGTACCACTTACATTCATAATAGATTTAGTACCTTGAGCACTCGTAGCTCCACTCCCAGGCGTAGGAGACGTCGTGCGTATATCCGTGTCAACCCTATCACTCATTATGCTTGTATATACTTCCCTCCTTTCTTTTACCTTTCCCCCTTTTCTTTCTTCTCAGATCTTTTAATCTTTCTCAAATGTAATTACTTCCACTGATTCTGTATTCCAAAGTAAAGTACAATAAAATAACCAAAAAACTAATTAGCCGCCCTTGAAATCAAAAAATAAATTTTGTTTCGATATTTAAAGAAAAAACAAGAAAAAATCAAAAAAATTTAAAAAATTAAAAAATTGCAAAGCTTCCGGCGCGACCATACCACCTTCCTCTTCCCCCCTAACGCCTCTCTCTCTCTCTGCCTCCGCGTTTTTCTGTGGCATCGCCTTCTCTCTCTCTTTCTACTGTTTCATTCTTACACCACAGCTGGTTCAAGGTTGAGGGATTAGATTTCCACTGCCACACAACAAGCCCTTTACTCCGTGTACCTTCGGACGTGCAAGTACCGTGACTTGTTTCGTAATGTATGTTAGTGCGTCATGTGATTATTTCGTTATAATGTATATAGCTACATACGTAAACACCATATGATACTAGTATACAATGATAGGTACCTTTTCCATTACCTTCCCATAAAGATCATAAAGATGACATCAGATCAAGTTGTATCAATGATACTTCCACAGTTCCACAGTTAATTCCAGTTTGTAAGCAAGTATTTTGGATAGATACGATCTAAAAAATTAAGGAAAACAATGCCTGTGGAGAAGGACTTGAAAGTAGCGTATGCTACGTTGTATGATGATGAGGAGCCCTTAAAAGCGTTGGAGTTGTATGACAAGATATTACAGGAGTCTCCAGAGAACTTAACGGCGCTGGTATATAAAGGACACGCGCTGGAGAAGCTGTATTTTAGTGATAAGCAATGGCATAATGTTTCTACAATGGATGAGGCTCAGAGTTGTCTTGCTCAAGCTGAAGATGTTGCGGTACAACGAGGAGATAGGAAGAAGATCGGGTGGGTTTATTTTAGATGTTTTGTGCTGCAGTTCAACCTGAAATACTTCAAAGTTGCCGAGACGTATCTAAAGAGAGCTAAGAAGTATGGATACGAGGATCCAATGTTGTCCCTGTGGGAAGAAAGACTAGCTAAGAAACTGGCAAAAATGGCCTCAAAGGAAGAAAAGAAGAAGGTGGAAGAAGAATCATTAACAAAAGAGGAAGTAGTGCATGAAGTGGATAAGCTAGACAACGCTGATGAGAATAAGGTAGGAAAAGCTGACGAGAAGAAGAAAAATGAAGAACCTCCATCGAAACTGAGAACTGATTGGTACCAATCCAATGACAATGTAACTATATCCTTTTTCACTACAAACCTGCCTGAATCAAAAGCTGCAGTCAAAGTTTCT
Source organism: Nakaseomyces kungkrabaensis (assembly GCA_030556385.1). Lineage (NCBI taxonomy): Eukaryota > Fungi > Ascomycota > Saccharomycetes > Saccharomycetales > Saccharomycetaceae > Nakaseomyces > Nakaseomyces kungkrabaensis. The sequence continues at coordinate 269,019 of JAKTPY010000011.1, read as the reverse complement.
ATTTCAGAAAAGCAGTCACTTTCAATAGAGTATCCAATCAAAACAACGGGATCTGAGTTTCAATACTCTTTAAAGCTAGCACAGAAAGTTGATCCAGCTGTTGTAGTGGTAAATGTAATGTCAAAAAAATTCGAAATTACATTGAAGAAAGAAGTAAGCATGAAATGGAAATCCCTAGAATTTGATCCTAATGCACCTGAAAATGTAGCTAAAACTGAAAGCGCTACTGTTGCTGCAGAGCCAAGTCCAATGGCTTATCCATCTTCCTCTAAAAAGCACATTGACTGGTCCAAGATAGATTTGGATGAGGAGGACGAGGATGAAAATGGAGGATCAGCTGATGCGTTTTTCCAACAATTATATGCGGATGCAGACCCTGATACAAGGAGAGCCATGATGAAGTCCTTTATTGAGAGTAATGGTACTACATTGAATACAAACTGGGAAGAAGTAGGAACGAAGAAAGTTGAAACTGCCTTGCCTGAAGGACAAGAACTAAAGAAGTGGTAAATGGTATACAGAATCTAAATGTCTATTCTCAATTCACCCACCGATTAACTTGCATATAGATATAATCAGTGAATAGAAGTAGACCTGAGTGTATTATTACAAACGATATTCATTATTTTCTTATGAATATATGCATTATATATATAGAAAAAGTTAAGTACTGACTTTTCTTTTTATTAATACTAGTATTAATATTAATATTTTTATTATTATTACAACTCCTTATATGAATGAAGAAGATTTTTCGTTTTAGGCAACCAAAAGGAAAATAGGAATAGTAATATTTGAACCTATCTAAAGTGTATTGCACTGAAAGACCTTGGCATGCCAGCTGCCAAACATTTTTATGATAATGTCTAAAAATTAGTCCTCTATGAGACTCATATCTTCAAGGCCGTAATCATATAGCCTTTGTTCAACATCTAATTTAGGTTTGCCCTCTGGAGACATGGAAATTTTGTAAATACTTCTTGCAGGCTCGTTGTATGGGCTCCCAATTTTATTGCTTAAACTCATTGGGTCATCCAATTCTTTTCCAAATGATTGATAATTTTCCTTATCAGCCTCTTTGTGAACGTTGGAAATTTGTTGATCTCTCAAGCTAGGTATTTTTGACTTTCTTATATTCAACTTATTCATTGATGATGGGAACAGTTGACGTGGTTTCAAATCTGATTTCTGAAATGAAATCGATCCAACTGGAGATGAGTTACCTCTTCTCAAATTGGTCTCTCCTAACTTAATAACATTGTGCATCTTTGAACTTATAGACACAGGTGGAAGAAGTGTCCTCTGATGTGGACTCATCATTTTCTTCGATGATAATCCCGAATTTGATCTTTGAGTTGTTGGCTTCAGCAAGTCTGATGTTGACCGACCTAATGGTGTCCTCTGAGAGCTTGTAATTGTCCTGGTAACCTTACTTGTAGTCGACCCCATTTTAGTGTTTTTGTTTTCAATTCTTGGCTTAAATACTTTTTTACTTTGAGTTGCATTAGTATTTGTTACAGGTCTTCTACTTCCAGAACTAATTCTGCTTCTAGGATACTTGTTTTGAAACTCCTTTTCTTGTTCAGAAACTATATCTAGTAGATGTTTTCCTTCAATTATAAATGGCTTACCAAATTTCATCTCAATCTCTTGCAATTTTTCAATTAAATCTCTAACCACCCTTGGGAAATGTCTAGTTATTCTTTTTCTAGTTTTTTCTTCCTTTAGTAATATTTTGTGTGAATTTCTGGCCAGCAGTCTTGAGGAATCTTTGGAACTCAATTCTAAAAACTCTTGATCACTTAGTAATGATTTTAACTCCTCGTATAATTCAAGAACAGGCTTGTATAAATTATATTTTTCTTCAAGTGCTTCTATTTCCTGTTCACAGACTTCTAAAACGTTTTCGTCGTCCTTTAAAGATTGTGATTGCGACTTCAAATACTCTAAATTTCTATTGAAGGCCTCCCTTTCCTCTTCTGAATATTGAAGGGTATTCCAGTAGTATTCAACTTTTTTGTATGAGTTATCTATTAGACTTTTTATGAGTGTCTTTTTCATTTCTTCCAGTCTTTGAAGTTCAACTTGAATATTATGAATGGAATTATCTGAAAGATCGTTGTTTTTCTCCATAAAATCGTGAACTTGCTCTTGTGGAGTATTCAATCTATTCCAAAGCTGTTTGCACTTTAATAGACATGCTTGTTTGATCCCAGACTTTTCCTTATGTATGCTGGTGAACTTCTCATTCAGCAAATGTAATTCTGCAATTGATGATTTAGATATTTCAAAGAAAGTCTCGTCTTGTGAACTTACTAGTGTATTAGTGCTGTTATAGTGTTCTATTATTTGTCTTATTTTTTTTGGTACCACCTTTCGAACATCAACTCTTAGATCTCTTAATAGTGAACACAGTTGTTCACCTTCATTACACACTGAATCAACCCTAGACATATATTCAATCTTCAGCGTATCTACTAACTTGGAGATAAGGTCAAATTTATTTGGAGATAAGTCTTTTAGACATGGATTATTCAACAATTCGTTTTTATTCTTCTTTATCACTTCAGATATTAGCATCATTTTACTCTTCGGGCTATCATTTGTTAGGTATTCGAATATCTGTTCCAAGTTATCTGATTCATTTAGATTATTCAATATTATTCTTTCATCTTCAGATATGTCTTGCAGATCCATTCCTAGGGCATTGGTTAGTCTTTGCAACCCCAAACATATTCTTAAAAACTTCTTTAATTCTGGTAAATAAATGTTATAAATGTACTCCCTTGCAGACTCTAACAGACTTTTTTTACTCAATAGAGATAAGGGTTTTTTTGGCGATTGTGGTACTGTTTTTCTCTTCTGTTGTAATATTGCATTCCTGATATAAAGGTCAGGTATAGTCTTGATACCGTTTGGGTCACCAATGATCTCTAGTATTCTGTTCAAAATATCCTGTTCTATCTCAATATTCATAGTTAATTTATTCATTTCATTTTCAGCTTGTTCAAAAAAACTCCGTATAGATTCTGAAAGTGTATTGAATATCTGTTTCTCCTTGGATAATATCTCTGTGTTGGAGTATCCGATATTTCTGTATATTACATTTAAGTCCTCTAACAATTTTTCTAATTGTTTTGTGATAACATTGAAATTTTCCTTATACATTCCATCCACTGAGGATAACTTCGATGGCTGTAATTCGCTTGTACTCCTTATTAGACCTTTTCTCAAAGGTGAATCGAATTCTAATATTTTCACTGGTGTTAATTTCATGTACTCCCCTGAGTTGCATAGTGTACTCCCTGATGAATTTAGTCTTGGTGTCCCGGGACTTGCCAGTTCCATATTAAACTCCCTTTGACGGTCAAATCTACCAGTAGGTGAAGATACCGGGAGTGTAGTCATTGCATTTAATATTTTTTCGAATTTGCTATTTCTTTCTTTTAGTTGTGTTCTATTGTAACTGATAAATGAATTAGATTTAATAAAAGAAGCCCTTATGCCAAACTATATTGAATTAAAATGGATGAAAAAAAGAAATACTATAGAATTCTTGTGTTTTTTTTTGGCATTGTTTTTATTTTTACATTTTTTGGGTTTTCAGTGTTTTTGTTTACATTTTTCCTTAAACTGCAAAATATCGAATTTTCTTATGTTTATTCCGTGAAAAAAAACGATGAGGTGAACCAAAATATGAAAAAAACAACTTAACGAAATGTTTAATTTTAAAGGGAGATCACAGGACCATGATCGTATCAGAAGTCTGGTGGAGTGAAGTTGTAACTGGCGATGATTCGGATCTAGAATAAACAATAAACGTTTGAAGCTAAAAAAAAAAAAAGAGCAACCTCTCCAAATCGAACGCACACACTATTGTTGTAATGATAAAAACAAACAAATAATCAAATTTTGATGCCACTATCTCCTTAAGTACATTTTTGAGGTTTTCAGCATAGGTACGGCTTCAATATTTGAAATTGATTTAATAGTGGAGAAAGAGTATGACAGGTTGGCCATTAAAATGATAGATGGCGCTATTTCGCTTTTAGCCGTATGATTTTCTACATACCCCTATCATTAAATACTGGTTGGAGAAATAAAAAAGTCAAATAATACTCCAAATGCTTAATTGTAACCTGATAGAGAGTGGAGTTTTAACTCTTGAAAATACTTTAATTGACTTAATAAAACCTTAAACTATTGAAAGTGGAGAATCATCTGTATGTATTGTATGGCTATGTGGCTGATAATAGAATCCAAAACTATAAATAGCCAACAAAATTGATGTAGATCAATCTTGAAAGTAACTCTGTCTTTTCTTGGTATTATAAGTATAAAAAGACCGGGGGAGTTTATTCATATATATTTCAATAACTTCTTCCATTGTTTGCGCTTCCAATGCAAGACTGCTCTGGAATAGAATATGAGAAACTCTCCCATGATTCCACAAAATATCTGGTTTATTATAATAAATCATATTTTTGGAAGGGGATAGAAAAGGTAAGTTTATAACGGGGACCTACCTTTTATATATAACTTTCAGAAATGGTTCCTTTCGCTATGTGTCAGATAACTGGTTTTGGCTCCCAGTTATATGAAGATAGTGATGCTTAAACCAGAACATAATGTCGGAAAGATAAAATCTAATGGTTTTTCGAACTTATCATTTTGAAAGGTTTGCTTACTATTTGATCAATGGCCTAAATATATTGGTGCCTTTCTTCGGGGGAATTCATCACCAAGGATTATTTAGGTGTAGAAAAAGGGTTATTTGTTCTAGCTTCTTCATCAGATATCCTAAAATCAAATACTAGCAAACAACAAGTTTTCTCACATGTGGTTAAGGAGTGTTGGAGATGGATTTTTTTTTGAACAGGGTGTTTGTGTGTTACGAATTAGTCTATGTTATTGTAGATATGGTACAGGCTCACAGTTTTGCAAGACTACTATCTAGAGAACATATTAAAAATTCATAAACACTATTTTCCCCTCATCTGAAACATTATCCCCTATATGCATTTCCTCTACGAATGTGTTGGGTTTTCAGTTACACACTAATTTGTGAACTGAGAAATATATCATAAGCATATATTTAAAACTATTCAATAATGATGTTTTGCAAGTTGGTGATGTTATTAGAATTCACTTCTCTGGTAATTTGAAGCGCCTGAGCCGAAAGTAGAGTGCGGGCGGCAATAGGCAATCTACCTTCAGACACGGCACTTTGAGTTGCCAATGAGTAATAAAGTTCACAATAAAGCATTGATGGTAAATTCAAAAATGAAAATATAAGCAAAAGTTAGCTTATTTGTTTGATAGACATTGTAGATGATTTAAAACACTGGTCTTTTTTTTTTCTAGAAGTGGGCGGATAAATCCTTACAAAAAGAGTTGCAAAATCCTAAGAATAAACTCCTAGAAATCAATAAGAGCCAGAAATATAGAATATAATATAATTTTGTAGTTTTATGTATAGTAACAGAACAATAAAGAAGATGTGAATTGGACTCTTTTTATTTCAGGTCCATTGTAATAGTTATAAGTTACTTGTATACAGATCAGACGGTTCCATTATACAAGAAACTTTTAATTTTATTTTACCTCTTAATATAATAAATGATACAACTATAGTATTTTTCTTAAAACTGTGACTACACTATTCATAATTTTATGCTGCTAAACTTAAAGTTTCATGGAAAAAAAACCACATCAACTTTGACGAGATTTTGACAATTCAGAAAAGTTTACCCCTGAAAAACATGAGAACTCATCCTTGTTAGCTCAGTTGGTAGAGCGTTCGGCTTTTACGTCAAACGAGGACAACCGAAATGTCAGGGGTTCGAGCCCCCTATGAGGAGTTCTTATCTTTTTTGCATCCTACATTTTTTTTTTTATGCTAACCAACAGCGTTTTTGCCGTGCTATGTCTCTTATTATTTGTTTTTGCTTACTATTTCCTTTCATAACCTGAATATTTGTGAAATTATATACAAATAAAACAATCCAAATAACATTAGAATAAATTGGTTATATTTTACAACGTAGAAATATATTAAGTCATGATTCATTAACTAAATAATTCAGCATTTGGCAAGCAAATTCCAACGAGGCCACAGCTGTAGAAGGTGTATCATCATCTAGACCTCTTCTAGCAATAATGCCACCATGTGCATTAGCACTTTTAACATAAATTGGTACCTTGATCCATGTTAATTTTTGCAAATTTTTCATGATCAATTGTCTTTCTTTTGTTAAAGGGATCTTTTCGAATTTTGAACGCCAAGGTTCTGATTCCTTATCTAGAGAAGAGTACCTCTCAATAAAGAGCTTCCAGTCTTCAGAGTCATCACCTTGTGGTTTTGGAGAGTTTTCATTGTTCTGAATGTCACTGTCTTCCATTACTGAACCCATCATACTTCCATAAGCATCTGAAACCATATTTTTAATATCGTCAGTGACTCCAGCTCTTTCTTTCACTAGTTTCGGGAATTCATTATTCTTTAACATTTTTCTATACTTCCAAGTTGCTGTGTAACTGTATATAGTACCACCAACATTCATAAAAAATGCAATTGGGACGACTAGGAAAACAGCAATAAAAATCAACGAAATAGTTCTGAACCAGTATCTTGCAGGATTCTTTCTATGATTTGGAATATACACATCCGGATTTAACCTATTCATATCAATAATTCTAGGCATTGTTCTAGAGTATTTTTTGCCTGGAATCTTCTCTTGATATTCAAATTTTAGACGATTATCCGAGTTTGCGAACGGATCTATATCAGTCATAAAACCAGTGAAAAATGCAACTGTCCTGTCATTTCTAACATTAGCAAATGCTATTCTATGTTTAAATTTCTTCAAAGCTTCAACATATTCACCTTCGCTCATCTTTACGAGTATATCATTACTCGAATTAGCAATGAATAACTCACGACCACTTCTTCCTAGAATTGTCGAACCCAGTGCGGTGAACGTTCCAAATAATACTGATCTATGCACATAGTTCTTTGGATTATAGAACTGAATACCAAGATGAGGTGTTGCCACAGTCATAAAAATACATGGTTCAATCTTATCAAAGACTTCTTTACACTCAGAGTACATTTTCCCAACAATAAACCTGGATACTAGACCACCAAGAGAGTAACCAATAAAACTAATTTTTGTTATCTTACCATCTTTGAATTCTTTGATATATTCACATATCTCAATTAGGGTTCTATAACCGATAAGCTCGATACCATCAAAGGTTTTGAACATAGGATTCTGCTTGGGTAAAAAAAATAGGTAGTCTTTCTTCTTATCACTCCCTGTTCCGTTCAAAGTCTTATCAAGTACCTTCTCCAAGGACTTCATATGTTTGTGATTTCCCCACAAACCATGTATCAGAACGAATAAATGCTTATCAGACATCTTTTCCTTTACCACTTGTGCTAGTCAATAAGTCTGGTATGATTAGCTAAATCAATTGAAGAAAATAACACTTTCCTTATATAAGCACCCGAATTGAGTTGTTAAGAATGGAACCAAGTATCGCCACCCGAAGACAATGTTAATCAACTAACTCAAAGTCGCCATCGCAATTTCTTTAGTCGGACGGGGCTGAATAGGAACCTTAAAAAAACTCGTTGTTTTGTTACCCAGCAGGGTTAGTTGAAAGGCAGCCATTAATCAGGTGACCAAGCAATTAAGTCTTAGTAAACAAATTCAACAAGGATTCTACTGTCTCCTGCATGTCTTCGAAGGGAATTTCTTTGACCGTTCCTCTTTGCATTTTAATTAAGTCGTTCCTATGTGCGAACTCAGCTGCAGCGAGTGTCATCTTGTAAATCTTCTGAGTTTCACTGTGAGTACCTGAGAGTGCACGTAATCTGAGACCACCTAGGATCAACTTCGATAAGGTGTCTTTTAATTGTATCCGCTTATCTTTTTCCCTAATACTTTTCAACACTTTCGAAGTTGTGTTTTCGTTTTTCTGTCTTGTTACAGTGACTATCTTGTCAATGCTGGATTCTCTACAATTGGCATCGATATTATCACTTTCTTCATCACCATCCGTCGTACCCTCATCCGTACGTTCTATGGAATCTACATTGGTAGACTTCAATTGCTTTATCTGGAGGTCTATATTGCTCTTGAAAGCCAAATCTAGTCGTACTGCTCGAACAATATCTCCTTCTCTGGAGAATATGAAGTATATATAGCAACCAGGATCTGCCAATTTCTCAGCCAATGGAATACACTCGAAGACTATGCCACGGTGCATATATTTAAGCTTCGAATTGAAGTAGGTCATGGTAGTGGAACTACGTGTAAAACATTGGTACTGAGGAGATTCTCCAGAAATGCGTAGCCATAAGGGTAGCTTTCTCATGTCAACATAGGCTGCAAATCTACCAAAATAGTTCCTAGATAGCCGTACTTGATTGTTTTCTTGTCCCGAAAGATCCCAGAGTTGAACATCTCTCAATACAATCTCCGAATGCTTCGATCCAATCGAAATCTTTAATGAAGCTACCTGGTATGGCATAACATTGAAGAGCGTAGTAGTAATAGGATTGTTATCTGTTTTAAATAAAAGCTTCGCTTCCCGGATATGTTGTATTCTCACTATGATCTCTTGCGAGTTTGAACGTGAGTTTTCATATATCTTTGGCAAATCCGTACAGTGGAATAAAAAATTTCAAAAAAAAATAAAAAATGGAATAACTTAGTTCAAATAGTTCAGAAATATAACAATATTGTTTGATAATGGTGAATTTATTCATTGGAATATATAGAATAAAATACAAAAACTTTATCTATGCAAATTAAATATTAGATCAAAATAACTAAAAGGACAAATTTTCAATGTTTTCTTTCATTTAGCAGGTATTTTTTTTTTCTTGCTAGGAATGAATAATACAATTCAGAAAGAGTATTGAGCAAATGCTATCTTATTTCTTTGCTTATTAATTGGTGGGGGTCATTATAAGAATAATAAAAGCTTTGGAGTGGAAAAATAAAAGTGATAAGATGAAAACAATGGTATCGTGACTTGTTTTTATCTTATTATATTCGAACTGAAGGGGGAAAAAAAACAAACAAATGAAAATATAAAATGTGTAGTCTTGCTGCAAATAATGATGCGAAATGCTTAATTATTATTCTTTTTTTCTTTTTTTTTAATAACTTCAGTTAATAAAAATGTAGTTACCATCATTCAATGTTGGTACATGCTGAACTTCAGACTCCAGAGCCTGAGTAAATTTGGAGCGAGAGTACAATCTCTTCTGTTCTCTCCTCCATTGATCTTTCTTGTCGTTAATGATAGTGTAAATCTCGTGATGTTTACCATTGTGATCGATTACTCTCTTGAACACAGCGTCATCAAATCTCAGACTCTTCTTCTTTGGCAAGATGTCATCCTCGACACATGCCTTATCGAATATAGAGGAGGTGCTCGAGCTCACCGAAGAGGAGTAGTCGTACTTTTCAGTAGGGAAATCGTTGTAATACTCTGCAGTTTCATCTTCATCAACAGAGTGTGAAAGACATGATTTTAGAGTTGTTTTGTCGTTAGAGGTAGATTTTTCTTTTCTTTGTGTGGTGGAAGTACTTGTACCGGAGATAGACAAGTCAGGGCCGTACAATACGGTTACGTCAGTGTCTTTGTTCCAGTTAATAGCCAAGGGATCCAACTTCTGGTTTTCCAGCTTGAACATGTTCATGGACCAACGCCTCCATAGACAGTGGTGTAGCCTCTCTAAATAGATATTGTAGTCCATGTCGTCCTCATTAGAGCAACTAGGTAGTCTTAATACCTTGTGTTTCCTCATTTTCAGCAGCAAACCCCAGGATGAACACACATCAGAGTATTCAAACTCCTGGTGGAAATAGTCCAGAGCTGGCTTGTTGTAGTTGGTAACGTTATCTAACAACATCAAGTTTTGACGAGAGATAATAGTGTCATCCAAACTGGTCATTATTATTATGTTATATGTTATTGGGGTGGAAGTCTTTTTTTTTATTTATTTGCTTTGACTTTTTCTGTAAATAAAAAATTTTAAACAATTTTTAGTCTCCCATGGATACAAATGAACTTGAAGGAAAAGGATTTATCAAATACAAATATAGATTCTTATTTATATTAAATATATATATGGATTTTTTTTTTTTTTGCCTTGGTTTTTCTTCTATTTTGTCCCCCATAAGATAATCTTGCCTTCCCTCTTTTTTTCTGGATTTTCTTCCTTTGATTATTAACAAATGTCTTATTAGTTGTTAAAAAGTCAGCATGAAAAGTGGGACTAGGCGGGGGGAGGGTCTTAGAAAATCCGATATCAAAAAGAAAAAGAAGCATTTTCAGTCATTTTCTTAGAGGAAGTTGTTTACTCTGAGAAAAGAAAGAAAAGTATATTGTTCCGATATAATTTACATGTTGCTTTTTTTGTTCTTAGCATTTCTCATTGTACTGGGCCATTCTTGGGTAGATAGCCCCTCCAGGAGGAAACATTTGACACTTTTTCTTTTCCTCTATCCCCTCTTGTGCTCGGAAAAACCCTTTTTTTTCTTTCATTTTTGCGTTTTTATCTTTCGGAAAAACTAAGTTCTCCATAACCTTCTGTGTGTCATTGTCTTCAGGAAAATTTCCACTTTTTGTTGCTCTCTCTCTCTCAGGGGTTTTTCCGGGAGATAAAAAATAGTTTTTCCGATCGGTTTTAATACTTTTGTAGTTTTTCCGTGAACAATTGGCGTAGCGTCCCCTCTTTTTTCCCTATCTACTATATATAGCAAGTGGCAAAAAAATGGAAAAGGAGTTGATGAGTAAGACACAGAGAATAGAGGAGAAGGAGGGGAAAACAATGAAAGAGAAATCAACCTTTTCCTGTGCTTGCAACATAGTGCGCATATTTCTTTGCATCTGCTCCAAAAAGTTGGACCCTTCAAGAACACAAACCGCCACCTTACAATAACATCATTTCTTTTGTTGTACCCCAGATTTATTTTTTCTCAGTAGCTTTATGTGGAAGATAATTTTTCCGGTCAACGACACAAAAAATAAATAAAAGAAAGAGAGAAAATAAATAAAAAGAACGCCGTGGCTGTATCTTTTATCCTCTTCCTCTACGGCATTTCACTATTTCTTGCCACTCACACGCACTTTTACGGTGTTGGTGGGGGGAAAAGGGAGTTGGATTAAAAGACGTAATCAAGAGAAACACAGAGACAATCATTTGGAATCAAGCACACGAAAGTGAAGAGGAGGGTTAGGGAGAAAAATTAGAATCACAAAATTAGGACCCGGAAAAACTATTACAATCTTTCTTCTTCGGAAAAACTCTATAAAATTGGTAAATCGCACCAAAAAAAGTAGAGATATACCGTAAACAATTCTATTTTCATGTAATCTACAGATAAAAATTTGTAAATAAAAAAAGGACAATATATAGACACCCCACACACAAATGAGACATCCCCTTAAAAAATGAAAAAAAAGGAATATATATAATGGGCTGAAGGGGATACGTCATTTAGAAGTATCTCTACAATCTTTACTACAATACCATTTGCCAGTGGGGGGTTTGGTGATACCAACGCACCCATAATGGAACCATTCTAATTTGCATTGTTCGTTGTCGCACGCGATCATTGGTCCGTACGACACATCATTGCAGAAACAGTACCTTTCGTTTTCTTCTTCCTTGTCCTTTTTGTTCCGTTTCAGGTACTCATTGCGCTTTTTTCGACGTTCTATTTCTTTATGTGCTTTCAAGTTGATCTTCAACATCAATTTTTTGCTCGGAGATGGGGATCCGCTAGTAGCGGTATTAGTACCAGTAGAACCCCCCTTTTTTTTCCTATTTAATAGATGTGTATACCGCTTGTTTATCTCCTTTTGAGACACTAGGTCCTTCTTATACTGTGTCAAAAACTCCAATCTTTCTCTGACCAGTTGTCGAAGGTACCGAGCTTTACCCCTCAATTGTATATTATTCTCCTTGTTATCTAGATATTGTATACTCCATAATGTCCTCACATATTCACATGCGAAGTGATCAAGAGTATTGAGGAAACTGTACCGTATATCTTGTGATTGCTCACCACTACTAACTATCATTATCTTGCTACCTCAAATAAAAAAAATTATTTGTTAATACTCCTCATCTACTCCCCTCCTCCCCCAAAAAATAAATCAAAAACTAAATACTGTCTGTTATTATGATTTAATGTACTTAAAATCAAGAAAAAAAAGAAATAAACATGGAAAAAGACCCCGAAAGATAATAATATACGAAATATATAAATGACTAGTTTATCACAGAAAACGAATGTATCACTAATCACAAATAACGAAGGACGGGTAATAGAGAAGGTAGTTGAAATTCCAAACTTTTTTTCGGCTCTTTTTTCACCAAGGGTTGTGGTACTGTTTCTTCTGTGTAATTGCCGTTATTCTCGACGCTGATTGGACGGATACTTCGGTTTTTACACTAAGCGAGTCCTTTTGAATAAACAGCATTTTAATAGAAGGGGGGGATCCTGTTATTCAACTAAGTTACAACAAATCAAATCAATTCCAAGAAGGTTTCTTTCACATCTCTTTTTACTCCGTTAGTTCCATTCTCTAACTTCTAACAAGTCTCTCTCTCTCACTCTTTATTTTATTTTTTTTTGTAAAAGTAAAGGAAACAGTAAAAAGATAATAAAAATTAAAGATTATATTTAAGAGAATATTGCTTATCCTTGTGAGAAGATACTAATACAGAAAGAAAGAAAAAAAAGGATAAGAACAAATGTTTAGTAATATACAGAGACGTGTTGTGACGAGGTCTTTCTCGGTTGCTAGAGAGGTTCCAAAGCAATCTAGGAGATGGTTGGTTGGCGGTGCTGCTTTGAGTGCAGTTACTGCATCAGCTCTTTTATATGCGGACTCATTGACTGCGGAGGCTATGACTGCTGCTGAGCACGGTTTGCATGCTCCAGAATACGCCTGGTCTCACAATGGTCCATTGCAGACTTTTGACCATGCCTCCATTAGAAGAGGTTACCAAGTGTACCGTGAGGTTTGTGCTGCTTGTCATTCCTTAGATAGAGTTGCCTGGAGAACTATGGTTGGTGTTTCTCACACTAACGAAGAGGTCCGTGAGATGGCTGCTGAGTTTGAGTACGATGACGAACCAGATGAGCAAGGTAACCCAAAGAAGAGGGCAGGTAAGCTATCCGATTACATACCGGGTCCATACCCTAACGAGCAAGCCGCTAGAGCTGCTAACCAAGGTGCCTTGCCTCCAGACTTGTCCCTAATTGTTAAGGCCAGACACGGTGGTCCAGACTACATCTTCTCCTTGTTGACCGGTTACCCAGACGATCCTCCAGCTGGTGTCCAATTGCCTCCAGGTACCAACTACAACCCATACTTCCCAGGTGGTGCCATCTCCATGGCCAGAGTCTTGTTCGATGACTTGGTCGAGTACGAGGACGGCACTCCAGCCACTACTTCACAAATGGCCAAGGATGTCACTACATACTTGCAGTGGTGTGCTGAACCTGAACACGACGAGAGAAAGAAGGCCGGTTTGAAGGCTATCTTGCTACTGTCATCCCTTTACTTGCTATCCGTTTGGGTCAAGAAGTTCAAGTGGGCCGGTATCAAGAACAGAAAGTTCGTCTTCAACCCACCAAAGCCAAGAAAGTAATAACATTCCTCCATCCGCCCCTCCCTTCCATTCTGCAAAGGACACAAATAAAGCATTTTATTTTTTTATTTTAAAGAATCAAAAACAGAATTGAAAAAAAACAATTACTTTATTTTTTATTTATTCCAAAAAAAAAACACAAATTGTGAATTCAAATGAAAGGAACAATTTGTAACTCCTGTATAAAATAAAAAAGGAAAAAAAAAGGAACGAAAGAAATCAGAGAAAGAGAGTATATGCCATGTAAAAAAAAAGAAAATGGAATGTATTTATTCCTAAAAAAATAAAAAAAAAACAGTAAGAATAGATATCTATTCTTACTCTTTTTTTTTTTTTTTTATTATTTACTTATAATTTTTTTTTTTTCTAATTTAAAAACTTATTTATTCAAAAGAAAAAATTATTATTCTAATCTCTCTGATTCTTTCCAAAACAACATTCAATTGTTATATATTTATCTCTATAATTATCCCTACCCTTTTTATATTTTCTTTTTATTATCTATATTTTATTTAATCCGATGTTTTTACTTCCCTTAAACCTTATATAGCAATTCGATTGATAAGGTTATATACGAACTACAACGTGACTGTACTGAATTACGAGCACATGTGATCATATAATAATTCACGAACAAACCCTAACTTCAAGCAAAAAAAGAAAAAAAAGAAAAGAAGGAAATAGGGTTTAGGGCTTTTACTTCAAGATAGAGAACTTTCTTTTTTTTTCTTGAAATTTTTTACTGCCGTCTTGATATTGAATTAAATTTCCCGATTAGGAAAAGTTATGAGTATAAGCTTGCTGTAAAAAATGAAAAAAAAAGAAAGAAAGAAAGAAAATGGTTGCAACCAACCAAAAAAAACCAGCAACCAAGCAAGAGAAAACTAATATTGAGCAAAATAGAAAGGAAGCAAGAAAAAAAAAAAAAAAAGATTTACATTTCGATCTTGATTGTTTCTGTCCCCCTCAATTCTAAATTTTTATTTATTTAAAAGCAAAAAAAAAAAAAAATTCTTTGATCGTTCATAAAACTTGCAAACAGATCAAGAGCCAGGTAAAAAAGAAGAACAACCTTCACATATCAATGGAGATCAAGAGGAGAAGAGGCAGGCCTCAGCTTACGAAGGATTATGCTGATCCGTTGCAGAGTCCCATGGCTCATTCGTCGATGCAGGTACAGAGACAAGGGAAAAAGTCGTTTGCAAAGCCAATGATGAAGGTAGTGGCGACTCCTTCGCCTAAGAAGAGAAGGATGAGCAATGTTGAACTACATGTGTCTCCATCCGTTACTAAGAAGGGCAGACATCGTGGGACTTTATTGTCTTCTCCCATGAAGGGCGATTCATCGAACAGTACCCCTGTTTCGACCCCAACGTCGAATTCCAGTAACTATTTCTCTGTTTCCAGGAACACGTTACAGAGTTCGCCGCCAATGATGTTTTCTTCGCCGTTGACTAAAGGTGTTAGGCCTTTTACTCCCCATGACGGTGGTGACGGCAAAAATTTGAAACTGGCGCTGACGGTTAATGAGAAAGGTGAGGCTGTTATTTCAGGTGCTGGCAAAATTGATAGCACAGCCTCCTCAGATGCTGCTTCTGCATTGAAGTTTTTCACCGCAGATAGCAACAATCATGACAATAAGAATGATAAGAACGAACATTTTGATATAGAGAGCGAGGATAGGAGCTCGAAAAATACAGAAAAGGCTTTTGACAAGAAAGAAGTCCTATCATTGCTGAAAAAGATGAATTTTAATATACAACAAAAGACTAATAGACGTAATTCCACTGTAATTGAAAATCAAGAGCAAGTACAGGAACAAAAATTTGAGGAGCAACAAGATAATATTTTGCCTAAGATCTCTTTGAACGGGCAGGACCCAAAGTCACCTTGTACTCCAAGGTCGACGTTTCAATTCAAGACTGGCTTCACTCCAAAATTTGGTTACAATTCTGTGCTTGCAGATGAATTCACATCACCTAAATTTGCTAGACGTTTAGCAAGCCATGAAAATCAGGTCTCCGTTAATATTAGCAGTCCGGAACATAACCTAACCCTTACCCCTAGAAGCAGAAGAAACTTGCGTTCTATGGATAGCTTGCCTTTTAATCAATTGTTAGGTTCAAACTCCCAGCAATCGCAAGAAAAGCAGCTAACTAGAACACCAATCACTAATGTTGAATCTTCAGATTCCCAGTATGTATTCAAATTTAGTGGTGGTGATCCACTCTTGATAACTGAGGACTCAGACGGGAATTGGCCAGATGTAGTGTACCATCAATTTTCATCATCACCTAGAAAATCAAAAGTGTTTAACACACCTCCTTCATGGATCAATTTCGGATCTCCAGGACCTTTCAGTCCATTGAGGAGAAACTCCAGTACAATTCAAGCTACTACTAATCTCATGAAAACCATTGGAAGTCCGAATATATCTAACGAAAGAGCTACTAGTACAATGATACATAGCCAATTGGAAACTGCTTCCAACAACATACCACATGAACAATTGAGTGCCTTGAAAACTAGGAGAGAAAGTTTGGACTATTCTCCACATAAGATGAATATTCCTTCAAGTCCAAGAAATATTGCTGTTTTGAACGAACCAACTACCCCAAGAGGGCAAGAAACTGCTATCACTACAACCATCCAATGTACTCCGTTAATTCAACACACAATGGACGGTTCTTTAAGTGCCAAATTTATTCCAACTGCCTTAGCTATTGGTAGCCTGGAATCAGGTGTTGCTATGGAAACATCAAAGCAAAATTCTATTTCGCTAAAACAGGATGACGCTAGAGCTGCTTTACAGAGACTAATCAATGATCAATAGACTTTATATAGTAATCTACAAAATAAGATAAACTCAAAAAAGACAACAAACTTTACTTTTATTAAAATTTATACAATAGTATCGAAGATGAGAACTATATAACTGAAAATTCGTATACTTTATTAGCAATTTGTATTGAATTACTCCTCAGAAACCCATAATGGTTCATCAAAATTGTAGAGCCATGATAGACCAAACCAAGAACTTATTATACCTAGGGAACAGTAAAAACTGTAAATCATCAAACTTAAAAATTCAAAGTTTTGAAGAACTTTATACTTCCAACTTAATAGGTCTCTAATATGAACAAAGAAAACCATAGGAACCAATGTGAAAATGTAAACAAGAGTCAGTCTATCCAAAAAGAAAATTCTTCTTTCAACACTGGTAGACAAGCTTGTCGTCTTTCTGAAAGCAAAAAAGTAGATAACACACCACACATAAGTGTAGAATGCTTTTAGTAAAAAGTCTTGAGATTCATACAATAATGGAAACAAAGATACATAACCAGCAGAAGTTAACAACATAAATGATGATAGTAATCTTCTATCATTAACAACCAAGAAAGAAAATGGAATAATGACCAGCATAATTGCCTTTTCATGGACATGCCATCCAAACAAGAATGAAGCTAAACCACATAGGGTCATAGATCCCATGAATCTCTTGAATGATGGATCAAATAAGACTGGGATAACAGCTAGGACTTGATATAGCAAAGTTAGCAAAAAGGTAAGTTTTGGAGTAATCTGTGGAAGGATGACAAAAAAAACATCTTCGACAAGTCCCTTTGAACCGTTGTTATGCTCAACCATCTTAGCTCTGATTTCGTCGAGGGAACCTGGGATTAATGGTGGATAAATGAACTTTGATGTCAACTTATAAACGTAAGGCATTTTCAAGAATACAATTGTTAACAGCTTGTCTAGCGTCGAATAAATAGCCCAAAAATTTGGTGCCCAATAAGCATGCGTCAACCCTCTTGAAAATGGGAATAACCTCGATAGCACCTGAGGCATATCCATGATGAATGGTCCAAAGCAAACAGCAAAAGTCAGTACCACAATAGATCCTAATTTAAACAAATGTCTCCATTTAACAATAAAAATTAAATCTCTATAAGATCTAAATTTAAAGTCCTTTAGATTCAAAACATATGCTCTTAGCAAGAAAACAAAGTAACAAGGAGCCAAGTACAAATAGATGTGCTTGAAACATAGAGCGGTAGAGTAAAACAATCCACAAAGCAAGTATCTCTTTTGTCTTGCAGCGACAATTGAGGCAATCAATATGGCAAACAGAAACCCATTATATTGGAAATGGATGTGATCGATTATCAAAAACCCTGGAGACAGCACAATGCTGGCTGCAACCACAAAAGACTGGGTACGCTCACTAACTTTACTGGTGTTAATATAGACCTGCAATACAACATATAACAATATCTCACTAGCAATAACAGTCAACCTCTGGAAAACTACTGTAGGCATCCCAAATTGGCCTACTTCAACTATATCCAAACAACCATCACGTTTCACATAACTTGGAACGAATTGAGATAAGAACCATTCGAAGTAAGCAAAGAATGGTGGATAATCCAGGGTCCACTGACTTGTATGCTCGTAGTACCACTCTTTCATGGGCAACTTATTAGTTATAGCCAACCAGTTTCTGTGCACATCAAAATCCGTGCTAAAGTAATCCGGTATTAGCAGGAGCTTCAATAGCAACGAACTTATCCAGAAGTTCCACAGAGAAAAACGGCGAGTCTCTCCTTGACCCTGTGTCTTTTCCTTCACCATCTCTGTTTGTATTTACAGTAGTTGTTTTCTTGGTGCACGTAGTTGTGTCCTTGGTATCAATTCCCTTTACCTTTTTTTTATAACTATCCGAGCTTTGAACAAAACAGTTGCAACCCCCCAAAAAACAAACAAATAAGCAAAACTCAAAAATACCTTGTTCTTATTACGTATCTTTAGAACTTGGCCTTATTTAATTGTGCAAACCCTTTCTATTTGTATTTTCAATCATAGGCAACGGTTTGCTGTACTTTTCCTCTTCAAAGTTTGTCAAAGTTCACCCTGCTTTCGAATTTTAGAGCACTTCGAATTTATACGTGATTTGTGACTCCCTAACTTTCCAATTGAGCCCTTCTTCACAGAGAACCAGGAAGTTTGAAGACCTCTTTCCTATTAACAAGTTGCTAATTTGGATTTAGTACATTTCCAAAAGTAAGGAGAAGACGCAAACACACGGCTAGAGAAAGAAGTTTTTGTATAATTTAACATAGGGATGGACTATGAAGATGATCTAAGTGCCCCAGTTTGGGATGATTTGAACCCTCCAGCACAACCAGTGGAATCAGAAGAACCAGAATCGGATGGCCCGGAGACAGAGACAGAGACAGAAGGTCATAACGTCTATAGACAGGAACTAGAACAAGATAAACGTGAAACTGAGGCTTCAGACGTATTTAAGACACATGACAATTCTTGGCAAGAGAGTGCGAATCGAGGGTTATTAAATGATTTGGCACCCGAAGAGGATCCTTTATCTGGATTGTTAAACGAGTCACCAAAGAAAGACCCATCGAATACAGGGGCGCTGTTTGAAAGTCAAATGGCTCCTCTAATATCCGCAGAGGATGAAAACGAAGGTGGCTTCGATAGTAATGACTCTACTTCTCCAAGAAAACATGGAGCCCCCAAGAAATTATTCGATTCTTCTAGGATACGTAAGATTACCCAAGTCAGAAGTGACTCGAAACTTGTCTCTGACCCGTTGGGTAAAGCTGAAAAAGAAAGAGAGTTCGTTGACGAGCCATTAGATCAAACCGTTGACGTATCTGGCCATACCAAATCAACTATATTTGAACAAGTCGAGAGTCCTTTGTTTACCATATCACCTAAAAAGTTACCATCAAAAAATATACTTGGGGACAAACAATTGACTAATGAGCAACCTACAAGTGGTATAGATAGGGGAGAAGAAGAACAAACGGATAAGGATGAGGAGGTAAGTGAAGAGCTAGTCAAATTTTCGATTGAGGTGAGAGATCCAGTTACAGTTGGGAAAGATTTGAGAGGTCATGTTGAATATACCGTGATTTCTGAATCAGAAATTCTGGAGCCTAACTACATTGAGGTTAAAAGAAGATACAGAGACTTCAGATGGTTATATAGACAACTCCAGAATAACCATTGGGGTAAAGTGATACCTCCGCCACCAGAGAAGCAAACAGTTTTGTCATTCCAAGCTGAATTTATTGAGGCCAGAAGATCACAAATGCAAATTATGTTGCAGCGTATTGCCAATGATCCAGAACTACAACATGATGTCGACTTCCATATGTTTTTATCCTCTGAAAAGTTTCAAGAAGAATCAAGAACAAGAAGCTTTAATTCAGGCTCAAACGCAAATAATGATAACAATGATCTTTCAGAAATACATATTAGTGAAATAAAGCTTCTGGGCCCAGAGGATGCCGCCACTGTCATAAGAAGCGGAGGTCTAGACAGTGATTATAAGAAAAGTTTTATGAGCATTTCGTTTTCATCTCTTCCGAAATATAATGAACCTGATAGATTTTTTGTTGAGGAGTTAGAAAAGGTAGAACATTTAGAAGAGCGATTGAAGCAAATGCTAAATGCAGTAGAATCCATTGAAGAACAAAGGACTAAATTGTCTAGCTACACGTATGATATGGCAAGTTTAATAGAAAGTCTAGGGGCACTGGAGGTCTCTAAAGACAGTTCAGACTTGTGCTTTGAATTAGCGGACACTCAGAAACGTATCAAAGAATCTCTGGAGAGAGATGCACTACAAGAAACAATCACAATGGGCTCAACACTAGATGAGTATGTCAGGTCTTTAGCAAGTTTAAGAGCTATATTTAATCAAAGAGCTAAATTAGGCTATCTATTGGTAGTAGTCGAGAATGACCTAATAAAAAAGAAACAAGATATGGAAAAATTATATAATAACAGCAAACAACCAACGAATAAAGAAAGATTTTTAAAAACAAGAGACAATGTGAAGCTTGTTGAAAGTAGAGCTTTATTAGTTAAGAAAGCCTGGAATGATATTGGTATTAAAATCAAGAAAGAGTTCTCAAGGTTCAACAAATCTAAAATGGAAGAGTTCCGTAATAGCATGGAAGTCTCATTAGAATCTGCCATCGAATCTCAGAAGGAATCAATTGAATTATGGGAAACTATGTATCAAAACAATTTATAAAACTGCAGTTGTGACGTACAAGTACAACCAATGCAACCTTCCAAGATATATAAATGTACCTAACCTTCAATCCGCTAAAAGATATTTAAAATTAGACTATTTATTATTGTCATAATCGACTGTTATATGTATCAATGTCATCCATTATGTTTATAAAGAAACGTTATTATCTGATGTTAAAAACGACCTGTAGTGTAAAAGCTTTCAATTAGAGAGTTTATATCAATTTAGAGTTAGAAAGATATATTACTCTAAAGCCAATGAGAAGTGGCATCTTTGTATAACGATTGCCATATATATGCTTCACTTAGTAACATCTCAATCTCATTTTCATCCCAGGTTTTGGTTGGAGGGTTTTGTAGAAAAGTTATGATTTCTTGGAAATCCATAGATAATAACTGATCGCTCCACTTAATTAAGAAAGCTGCACATACAAAAACGTGAAACTCATTCAATGAGGATTGAGAAATTTTTGTGGTGTCCTGAGCCTTCATAGCATTCGAAGATCCAGGTGACGAAAAATCCTTCGATGGTGTGCTAAAAGTAGAAACTCTTGGTTCAGTGGGAGTACGTGGTGTACCGTACTCTGTAGAATGAGTATACGTTGCTGATGTCTCAGAAGAAGTCTCGGACAAATAAGTATCCCACATCCTAATCACCGCATGCATTTGAAATTCTCTCATCAACAAACAGTTCATCCACCTAAAGGAAAATTGAATGAATTCAACATGTTCTTCCTGGAAATGGTTGTACAAGTCGGAATCGATTCTTTTCACTAACTGGCTTAAATTCTTAACTTGATTCAATATACCAGGTTGACCATGAATATAGTTGTCTGTAATTTGCTCAAGTAATTTGGTTAAACACCAAAATGTATCAGCTTCCACATCCTCTATCTGTTCAGGGCTCATATAATCCTCTGGATCAATGGTTTCAACATCATCGATTTGTGAAGGAGAAAGGTACTCAGTTAAAAAAGTCTCAAAAAAAGGCGTGGCAAGATCATTAATACCTTGAACATAACCGCTTGCAGGATGCCTAATAGCCCAAAGATATAATATACGCTGTAAACTAGCTTGGACAGATTTGAATTGATATAATGCTATATGAGGATTTGTTCTTGGTATATCAATTTCTATCTGGTGCCATGTTGGTTCGTCCCTAGCATGCTTATCAGAAAAAGTGTGAGCTAGACTATCTTTATACTCCCTCCTTTTATTTTTTAATAAATTTTCTTGTCTTTTGATATTCGCCGGCAAATATCCTATCAGTAACTTCCACACAATTGGCCTATGACATTTCGGAATACCATTCCAGCTGATCTGTCTCAGCTCCTGTAAATTAATCAATGTTTTATTCTTCAAAATTGCGTCAAATTTTGCAATTCTTTTCATGATTGAATTCAATTGCTGAACTTCTTTATTATCCTCAATTTCTTTTTGAGTTCTCAATTCATCTGTTTCAGACCTGTGGAGATTAGGCAGCTGTGGATAAGAAAGAGATGCAACATTTTCCTTTGCTGCCGCTTCAGTTACCATAGAAGATGATGTAGAAACTCTAGATAAAGTATTAACCCTTGACATTTGTCTTGACCCTGCACCATAACCTCCATTAATCATCGTTGGAATAGGTGAGTTATAATCGTCAATCACTGCACTCCAATCTTCATCCAAATCTTTAAAGTATTTCCCTGATTTTTTATGATCATGCCCTGAAGTTCTTCTGCTATTTGAATGTGGATGGGTTCCATGAGAATGTAATTTATACAATCCAAGCCCACTAGTCCTAGGACTTTCAGGAACAGAGGTCGTACTCATGGACAATGGTTTCACATACCTTAGAGGAGAGTAAGAAGTTGAGCTTTTCCGTGATGAGTTTTGTTGCTTCGCATACGCCTCTATATTACCATCAGATGACTTATACATCCCCGGTGTAGTTTGTGTCTCTGCAATATTCTTATTACTGTACGATCTCGCACTGGTTGAAACCGTTGGTGATCCACTCAGAACTGGTGTAGATGGACTTGAAGGTAAACTACTAGACCTCTTAGAAGAAGAAGACGATATCTTCCATGACTTCATGAGGCTAGTTACTAGTGAGGACGACTCGTGATGTGAAGAGGTCCTTTCCTTCTCATACATTTGATTACTCCCAGTTCTAACCACCATCTTCCCTTTTTGTCTTTATTCTAATAGTAATATCTCCAGCGGACCTACTTGCTCCAGTACAAGCAAGTGTAAGAAATAATGATCTGTATTTAATTTACCTTATCTTCTCGTATTAGGATACTCCTTAGCACAAAATCGAAATAACCTTAAATCAGAATCGGAACTCTGATTTCTTTGACGATCAATCGGGAATCAAATACCAATTACACCTAAAATTAACACTAACTCCGTTCTATTATCCCGGGTTCAGCTTACAGATATCGAAACTTTTCCCATTATTTGTAAACGACAGATGTCTTCACATGGGCCCTTCTTTTCTTAATATCCCAACAAATACAAATTCGTTTAAAGGGATCAAGAAAATGTGCCATTCGTAATAGGTGCCATATTATATAACATAATTATAACAAGGAAGTCTGTTTTATTTTTACTTATTAATATACAATAATAGTGTGTAGGGAATTTAATATAAATGCTAAAGGGACGGAACAACAGGGATGTTGATTCAGTTCTTTCTTTGTTTCTTTTGGGCTGGTTCTTCGTCAATGTCATCTGCCGTTACGAAATCCTCACCAAAAGTGTCTTCATTGTCAGATAGATCACCATTCAAGTCACCTTCACTGTCGTTCAAATAGTCTTCTTCATCTACGCTGTCGTCGCCTTGGTCAAATTTGGATTTCAGACCCTTCATCTTTCTGGTCTGTAGCTTGTTCAAGTCCTGCTTACCCATGTGGATTCTACCTAGCTTGTCACCCATACCATCAATCTCAACGTTCTTCTTCACCTTAACTTCTAGTTGCTTAGCACGCTTGTGAGCTTCCTTCTCTAATTCTGGAGATGGGGTACGTACTCTGCCGATCTTGAAGTCTAGACGAGGTCCAACCTCATCAAGCTCCACACGTGGTAACGTCTTACCACCTTGTTCACTTCTGTAAGTTCTCAACTTATAAACTCTGAAAAGTACGTTTGGCAATGGTTCACCTTCTTGAAAATCACCTTGCACAGTTATAGAGATGACATGTTGTAGACCAGCAACATCTTGCAATTCGGTAACTTGTCCTCTGAAGAAGTCCAAGAACAAAGACTTGATTTGCTTATATACTGGATGGGTCTCGAAAGCAGAGCCTTGGAAACTGAACATTGGCTTCAAACCGACTGTGAAAGTCTTCTTTCTGAAATCAGTCAACAACTTGAAGTTCTCAGCAACTTGCAATTCAATCATGTCATATATCTTGTAACCAAAAGTACGAATGAACGTTAAATTGTTCTTACGCTTCTTAGAGTTAGTTGCCAACACCATCAAAGAGGCATCGTTTTTCTCACTAAAAAACTCTAGCGGCTCTGGATCTTCAAATGGCAACACATTGTTCTTCTTATTAAATCTCTTAATATCAGGCTTCTTCAAGGCACTCAGATCAACCATTATATCATGCAATGCTTTGTTCGATGTTTGCCCAGGAATAAATAGTGCCTGCTTGGTATTCTCAACCAACTTAGACTCCTTTTTCTCAAGAGCTCTCTTGGCTCTGGCATTCTTAGGTTTAACAGTTCTGATCATCGTTTGTTAACTCCTTTATTACTTATTATTGTTTTCATAAAGTAACGGAAATCAAAAATACATATTGTTTTAATATGGGAATAAAATTTTTGAAATAATTTTTTTTTGCGATGAGCATCGCAACTTTTTTTCCCAAAAATTTTTCACTGCACGTTATCATATACGTCATATAAGATAAATATCATGCTACTTTATCTTATTCACAGAATAACATATTATATATATACTAAAGAAAATTGTCTATAAGGTATACTTTATTCATTTCTCCAGTCACCCTGTTCAGCTCTGGTTCTATTCAACCCGAGTCTCAGGTTGACTAGTTCTGAGATTGTCTTGTTCACTTTACAGGAGTCTGGGGACAGCTGGAAGTCGTGGGCTAACTTGACAATATAGCCATTGATGAAGTCAATCTCAGTGTCTCTCAAGTACAACGTATCTTGTCTCATGGAAGAGCTGTTCTTTTTGTTCAAGACACAGCCACACTCGACAACTTCTTTGACCATGTTGTCTGTTTGTAGGACTTTGTCTACACCAAGTGCTGGGTACTTGTCATTTCCTTGGTACTTAGAGTCATAGTCAAATAATGGTTTGTAGGCGACTCTCAGCACGTTCAGACATTCCTCAATGATCGAACGAAACACTGGTGGACAGTATTCAACCATCTCACCATTGACACAGTCGACAATGGCTGTAACTGGGTTCATACAGCAGTTAATCAAGAACTTGAACAATTGCCCCAACAACATTTCCTGGTATGTCATGTGTTCAATACCGAAATCTGTAGCAAATTTTGGTTGGGTTAATAGCTGTATTAGTTCGTTTTGAGTGTCTTGTTTGACTAAGTCTAACGTTTGGATCATCTCACCCTCTGTCCATGGCAAGCGGGCAATTTTCATACCAACCCAACCAGCATGATTGTAAATAAAGCCTTTGTCTTGGTAGACCCCATGGGAAATGACACCTTGGAATAAATTAGGCTTGCCTGTAGTATTATTGAAAACTTCCTCTTTTAATACCTCTAAGACACCCAACCCGTTCTGAATCAGGATAATGTTGGTATCATTGTCAATATATGGTAGATATGGTGTAATGGCTTCCTTTGTTTGGTATGTCTTGGTGGTAATAACGAGGTTTTTGATCTTCTCACCACCAAACTTCTCTGGACATTCACTCTTCTCCAAGTTGAAAGTGTAAAGAGGCTTACTAGACTCATATAATTTACGAATACCAATTTGACTGTTGAACTCGTTTTTAAATCTGTTCAATTTTTCCTCTGATCTGAAAAGTGGAACCAACATGGCATTGCTGAAACGTAATAAGTCAACTGCCAAAACAGTACCCATGGCACCGAGGCCCAAAATGTGAACAATAGGTCTTTGAGTAGTCATTTTCTGTTCTTTACCGTCTTACGAACTTGTAATTTTGTAATCAAATAATTAGATGATATTGCTTAAAACTATAAACATCATTTAATCTTCGAGAAATTTTCCAATAATTTCCCACAATTTCTTTCTTTCTTTCTTTCTTTCTTTTTTTTTTTAATCCTATGCTCTCAAACTGTGGTAAATCTGACTCGCATTGATCCACGTTCACCATCATATTAACAAACCCAGTGTAACATTTTTATAATTATTATTAAATATTTTTAGTTATCTATTTTTATTTATATTAGCTTTAAAATACATGAATGACTTAGTTAAAAAAATCCTTTAATGGAAAAAGAAAAATAAAGATTTATTGATAAATCATGAAAAATAATGCGTCTTTGTTGTTTACAATTTTATATAATTTATAACTCACCCTTAACAACAGTGGCGCTCTTCAAGTCTCTGGCGGTGACTCTTAGAACACCGTCCTTGTTGACATTGAAAACGATCTCTAGACCGTTCTTGACGTCCTTGACACCTAGCTCCATTAGTTTTGTGCTTAGAGTGTACAACTTTTCTCTAATAACTTCTGGTTCGTCATCAGACCATTCTTCACTATCTTCCTCATCAGCTTCCTTGGCTTCTGGTTCGACAGTCTTTTCGGAGATGTGATGTTCACCCTCGTAAACACCAATTAATAGATCACCCTTGGCGTTCTTCAAAGTTAGCTTCTTTTGGACTGGATATGAAGTTTCTGGTAGTAGAACTGGGTGAAATTCGCCGTGAGCACCGACTAGACCGATAGCCTTTGGCAAGTGTGGAGTGTTTAGAACGATTGGTTGCAAAGCCTCGGCCAATTCGTCCTTGTCGTAGTTAGCCACTAGACCAGCTTGCAAAGCGGCACCAGAGGAGTTCAATTCGTTTGGATAGTTGGTGGCATTTTCATTTTGTGGACCCAAAATTTCAACAGATTCTGGGAACATGAATTCTAGGTTAGTGGCCATCTTTGGAGTGAAAGAGACACCACCGGTCAATAACACAGCTTGAATGTCCAATGGGTCTAGTTCAGCCTTAGCAATGACACCGTCAATGAAAGAGATGAATTGAGAGAAGACCTTGTTGGCGGTCAACTCGTATCTCATTCTGTTGATAGAGGTGTGGTAATCGAAACCATCAGCCAAAGAATCGATAGAGATAGTAGCAGTTGTAGCATTAGACAAAGTCTTCTTGGTTAGGATAGCATTAGCTCTCAACTTAGCCAAAGCTCTGGCGTTCTTTCTTGGGTTACATTTGTTAGTCTTCTCGAAGTCCTTAGCGAAGTATTCAATCAATTCAGCGTCGAGACTGTCACCACCTAGAGTAGTGTCATGAGCAGTAGCCAAAATGGTGAAAATACCGTTACGGATGGCAATGACAGCAGCATCGGATCTGACACCACCGAAGTCAGCGACAACAACGTTAGCATCTTCCTTGAATGGGTACTTCTCAACATGAGCCAACAAAGCGGCAGATGGTTCGTTAATGAATTGAACGACATCCAAACCAACCTTGGCAGCGGAGGCCTTTAGAGCAGCCTTTTGTTCTTCAGTGAAGTTAGTTGGAACAGTAACGACGGCCTTGGAAATGGTGGAACCGATGTAGTCCTCAGCAGCAAGCTTCAATCTGTTCAAATGTCTGGAGACAACCTCGTCGACAGTCAACTTTTCTTCCTTCTCACCACGAGCGATAACGAAACCGGCCTTACCGTCAATTTCAACAACTGGAGCACCAGCTTCACATTTGGAAACATCACATTGAGCAAATGGCAAACCAATGAAGTCACGGAAGTTAATAATGGTGTTCTTTGGGTTTCTGACTAATTGTTGCAAAGCTTGACCACCATGGTACTCGTCCTCACCGACATAGGACAAAACGGATGGAATAGCACGCTCACCATCTGGGTTAGCAATGACATCAACATCGTTTTTTGGGTTAATGTATGCAATAGAAGAGGAGGTGTTACCAAAAGAAATACCAATAATTGGAGAAGACATCGTTTGTTGGTTTTACTGTTATTTCTAGTTTATGAAAACAATGACTAGAAATGTTTTAATATTGAAATTCTCATTTAAATCAAAAGAGAGCTCATCGAGGGCCTCATCGCTAAAAAAAATTTTTCAAAAATTTTTTTTCAGCACAAGAAAAACGTTTAAAGGGATATTCGAAGTGTAAATTCATTCAAATATCATGTCGCTCAGGTGAATATATCTATCAGCATTATAGTATATCAAAGTATATTTATTTTGGTATGCTCATCAATGCATTGTAATTTGCCTCTTTTCACCAGTGCTCGAAAAGAAAAATATCCGTATTCTCTTTTCTTTTAGACAATTATTTTACATTTCAAATGGTTAATCATCCAATGTATATCTTATCACCAAGCCATCAACATTAGCATTATGCCAAACATCCTTTTCTAAAGAAGATCTTATTTCAACATCAACATGAGAGCACTCTATTTAGTAACCATAACTGTTGAATATTAAGCACAATTTTTAAGTTAATCATACAAATCAGTACGTTATGGCTTTACAAAATCTGATTGTCAGTTTTCTCAAAGTTTTGAAAAGGGTACCCCCTTGCAAGCAAGAAATTGTCTCCTATTTGTACGGGTGTTTCACTGAGAAAAGTAGACTTTTTGGCAGAAAAACGGAATACAACAATGGCCATATCGTGAGACACGTATCATACAAAGTAGTTTAATTCCACTTTGAACCAATGGTGCATTAAAACCATAACAACGGTAGTAGTTATCATACTATACTATTATGATGTTTGTGTATAGCTTGATATATACACATTGTGTTAAATTTAAAATCAATAATAGATACGAACACCAGATGTTCAATTGCAATTAAACAACAAGAACACCCATCAGTTCTATTTTACAACTTTAGTAACGATATACTAGCATATTCTATTAGGATACAAGATATTATATAGAATCTACAATTATAGTATCAACAAGGCAATATTGTTATAAAAAAGATGACATGATTTCACAAATCTACAATAACACAAATATCATCAACCATATTGGTATATGTTTCTTTACCATGATATTATAACATATTGCAGTACAAAATTAATGATTGGTTATTGATTTCTATATCAACCAGAATAGCACATCATATATTACAATCTTATAAGCTCATCGCGATGAGTTTGAAAATTTTTTGAAAAATGGGTCAAATAATTCTAAGGGTTCTAGAGTTAAATGCGGAGTTTGATGAGAAGCAATTTACAAACTTTGATGAGGAAGTTGATTTGAAATGAGCTCTGATCAAATTTCCAGCGAATATTTTGAGCTTATAAGGGATGTACTGAGAAAGAAATCTGAAGAGCCCGAGCGACCCTTAAAAAGGAAAAGAAGAAGACGTAATGGTGAAGCCCTCGAGCCCATAGCAAAGAAACAGGAGACAGAGGCACAAGTTGTGGTTAATTTAGATTCTGAAGAAGATAATAAAGTGATTGATTTAGATTCCGAAGACGGTAACAACTCGCTATTTGATGAAAAACAACAAGGAGACCAAGAAGAAGAAGAAGATGATGATGATGTCTATGACTCTGATGAATTTGAAGATGTGGATGAAGCAGTGAATCCATTAGTAAGTGATGTGTCAGTAACAATCAATGTGAAGAAAAGCAATAAAGATAAAAAAAAGAAGAAATCTACTGCAGAGAGGAATATATGCTCTAATGACGAGAAAAAATATAGAAGAGATATGCATTGTGTGTACTTAGCCTGTCTCCTGATTCATGGACATGTGGTCAATCACTGGCTCAATAACTCTAAAATGAATGAGAAGCTATGTAGTATTATACCGGATAAAGTATTTCAATTGTTACATCCGCCTAAAGATGATGAGATGCCACTAAGGAGTACCAGGAAACTGTTAGATGGTCTTAGGAAAGCTATGGAACTGTGGCAGAAACACTGGAAAATAACTAGACGATATGAGGGTTATACTTGCTATATGAGGTACTGGGATGAGCTTAGTTCAGCGAGCAAACTAGCGAAAACGTTGTCCAAGACAGAGTATATTAAAGGGATAATAAAGGGTGTTGGAAATAAAGATATGGCTGCACAAGGATTTGTAGCCTTGTTGAGATCGTGTAATGTGAATGCCAGATTGGTGATGTCATGTCAACCTCCTGATTTCACTAATTTAAAAGAGAAATTTGGGAAAGAGAAAAAAGTATCTTATGAGGATATGACTAAATACCCAATTTTTTGGTGTGAAGTATGGGACAAATTTGGTAAAAAATGGATAACAATTGATCCCATGTGTTTAAAGACCATCGAGCAAGTTAGATACTCTTCCAAATTAGAACCTAAGGGCGTTGCCTCTAGTAAAAGGAATATTCTAAGATATGTTATTGGATATGATAGAAAAGAGGGATGTCGTGATATAACAAGAAGATATGCTCAATGGTATAATTCCAAGACTAGAAAGAAGAGGATAACGAAGGATTTAGATGGTGAAGTTTGGTTTGATAAACTCCTAAAAGCGCTACATAAGCGTAAAAGAACCAAAATTGACGACTTTGAGAACGATTACTTTTACGAAAGGAATGAAAGTGAAGGAATGCCTGATAATATGCAGGACTTAAAAAATCACCCATATTACATTTTAGAGAAGGACATAAGACAAAACCAGATCATTAAGAGTGGCTGTAAAGAATGTGGGTACTTGAAATTACACAACAAAGCGCATAAAGTATTAAAGGTTTTTCATAAAAGAGATATACTAGACCTCAAAAGTGCTAGACAATGGTATATGGAGGGTCGCATATTGAAAACTGGTGCCAAATCATTAAAAACCATAACCAAGAAAACTTTCAGACCTACTGAACCAGGTGATGGAGAGGAAGAGGAGAGGCTTTATCAATTTGCAGATACCGAATTATATGTTCCACCATTGGCCACTAAAAGTGGCGAAATTCAAACTAATACATTTGGAAATATCGAGGTATTTGTACCATCAATGATACCACAAAATTGTTGTTTAATCGAGAGCCCAGTTGCTGTTAAAGCTGCGAGTGCTATCAAAGTAAAATTTGCCAAAGCCGTAACAGCATTTAAATTTGAAAGGGGAAGAAGTGTGAAACCATCTATTACAGGTGTAGTTGTTGCACTGTGGTATCGTGAAGCTGTAGTTGAGGCGATTAATGGTATTTTGCAAGCCAGCGAAGAAGAAAAGGCAGAAGAACATGAATTAGAGGCTCTAAGAAACTGGCATAGTTTGTTAACCAAGTTGAGGATTAAGAAGAAACTTAATATTGAATATGGTAAAGCTGGTGATGAAACTTCGGGACCAGTGATCTCGCAACATCGTATTAAAAATAAATTTGATAATGAACTGGATGACGACAATGACTACGTACCAACAGGAGGGTTTCTTCTATCTGATATAAAAGAAAATGAGGGACAGGAGTTAAGTGATCAGTCGGGATCAGATGCAGACCTTGCTGGTGGATTTTTACCTCAGAAATATAGCGATGATGAAGACATGGGTGGAGAAGAAGATGGTGAACATCCAGGAGGTTTTATCCCACAAAATGATAGTGACGATGAAGTAAAATCCGGCGGGTTTTTACCTCCACAAGAAATGGATAGCCAAGCTCAAGAATATCCCGTTGAAGTTAGTAATATCATTCCTAGCAAATCCCCAATTGACAAATCTGAAGTGGCTGACACTGAATCGCACGATATTGAGGATACTGAAACAAACCTGGATGATGACTATAAAGACTTTTTAAATGAACTGAACATGTCCGACGAAGATTAGTTATAATAATCAGCTATATGCGCACTTAAATATATATATGTATATCAACTCGGTTTAATTGATATATCATTTAAAACGATATACTTTTACTTTTTGCAGAATGGGAATTTTAGCATTCAAAATTTAAGATCATGTTCAAGTATTTATTGTCAATAAGGTGAACTCAAACAATATAGAAGCATACAACAGTCCCGGTGCTTAGTGATAATTATTTACAGTAATATTTGATTGTGCTTTGCTGTCGTGGAAAGAGGAAAGCTACTATAAAGGTAACTGGCTGGTGAAGTTAGAGAAGTGAAAAAAATACAAGTAGGAAAAAGAAGCCGCCACTTCGTTAGTTTTATTAATATTTTTTAACAAATCTAGAATACAATAATACAATGAGTTTTTTATCAAAGCTTTCACAGCTGAAAAAAACTGCTCCCAAAACAAGCATCTCCAAGGATGAGCCAAAACTGGATCCCACAAATATATCCTTGCTTCCAGAAAATTATGTGAGGGAAGAAGATCCTGCTGTGAAGAGACTTAAGGAACTGAGGCGACAGGAGCTATTAAAGAATCCAGAGTTGGCTAAGAAAAAAAAGAAAGCTACGGCACCTAGAAGGACGTCAACTGGTGGAACGAAATCTCCTACTAAAAGAGATAAAGATGATAATATGCTGGTCTCACGATTCAAACGTAAAGTTGGTTCTGTGAATCCTGCAAAACCCATGGATTTGAAGAAAAAACCTGAACCTCTCAAGAAACTTTCCTTTGAGGAACTGATGAAACAAGCTGAAAATAATACAAAAGTACCTGCAACCCCTACAGCACCACCTACTAAACCAACTCTTAGGAATAGTTCTGTGCCTGCAAGTTCGAAGCTAAGCAAACCAGGATTTAAGAGTCCTAAACATAGACCTGCAAAGGCGAAATCAAGCCCACCAATTAAATATGATAATACAACTGGCAAAACTAAACAGAGGATTGAATCAAATGTTAAGAATACTCCAACAGTAAAGATAGGATTACCAAAGTTTGCAAAGCCTAATGAACATATAAAGAAGAGATTAGAAAAGAGGAAACATTTGGAACAACACAGACAAGCTGGATACGAATATTCTGATGACGATATGGATGACTTTATAGAAGATGATGAGGGAGAAGATTATAGACAAAGTACAAGAGACCCAGGTTATGATCGTGATGAAATTTGGGCTATGTTTAATAAGGGTAGGAAGAGATCATATACAGACTACTATGACGATGAAGAGGAAGATGAGTTCGATGCTATGGAAGCTAATGAGATGGAAATCTTGGAAGAAGAAGAAGAGGCTGCCAGAATGGCTAGACTTGAAGACAAGAGAGAAGAAGCTTGGTTGAAAAAACATGAAGCTGAGAAAAGGAACAAAAAACTAAAGTTAAACAGGTGAACTAATAGATACTAACAAGTGGAACAAACTTTGTAAATACTGCATAAAATTCTGGCAATTATTAATCCATTCATACATTTAAAGTTATTTTTGATATTCTAATCAAAAAATTCCACACTGTTCATAAATAATTAGCATTCTAATAAAAATTTGTAACAAGTAATTTTATTAACAAGGAACCCAAATATTTGCATTGGTAATGATAGCAATTGTATCAGGTATAGTAAAAGTTCACCTACTTAGTAAGTCGTTAACGCAATTAATTAGCCTTGTTGGCGCAATCGGTAGCGCGTATGACTCTTAATCATAAGGTTAGGGGTTCGAGCCCCCTACAGGGCTAATTTACTTTTTTTTTGAAAAATAACTTATATCAATAGCTCAATACCACAGCACGAGATTGAATGCGGTTAAGCAAGCATCTTGTAATTTTTAACATGATACTATAACAGTATCTTTTTAGTTCATATTTTTTTTTTTTTTTTATTTTGTTCATTTTTTTTTTTATTTTCTTACCGTTACTACATTATACACCGAATAAATACATTATAAAAAAAGGATATTTTTTCTTCAGGTTATCAAACCTAGATTGTTTTTTGTGCTACATTATTTGTTAGACTCTCAAACAGAGTTCTCTTTGGTTTTAATTGTTCTTCAGAAATGTTTGTGTTCTTTACTACCTTGAAGGAACCTGTACCAATCGACATGGTTTGACCTAAAATGATACATTCTGAAACACCTTCCACAGCATCTTTCTTCATGTAGAACGCAGCATCAAATAAATGATCTGTGGTCTTCTCGAAAGATGCCAATTGCAAAACAGAGTCTCTCATTTTACTTAGACCAAATCTTGTAATACCAAGGACTTCACCCTTGAAGGTCATAACATCACCTAATAATTGAATATGACGTGGATCGACACTCATACCGTGATTACTCATAGTGTAGTCAATTTCACCTATAATACTGGACCTTGCGGCTTCAATACCCAACACGTTCACAATTTCAAGAACATGATTAGTTGCTGTCTTAGAACCTATGACACCATCAGTACACATAACGTCTCTCAAACCATAACCTTCGACCAACAATTCTCTCTTACCGTCATCACGGATATTAATAACAGCTCTGGCAATATCGTTAAGACCTTTAACAACAATACCAGGTAAGGCTCTACGCAGGATTTGCATTCTATAAAACACCTCATTTTCTATTGGTTCTTTCAATGAAGTTGACGACTTTGCATTATAACCTTCTGGGAAAACGTTGATTGCAATCTTGTCCTTGCCAAGTATAGTAACATCTGAGGTTTGGATCTTTAATTTTGGTGCTTTAGAAATTGCTACTGCAATATCTTCAATTGTCAATTCTAATTGCAATTTATCAATCGTATTCAGATCTACTCTAACCTGCAAGTAAGCCATATTTTCTTTGTAAACGTCTTGAATATAATAACAGACATCAGAAAGTAAAGTTTTTTCTATTCTACCTTTAACCACTCTAGCTGCTCTTTCATCATTATTATTAACAAGCACAGCATTGATAATAGGAGTAGAAATAACTTTCGAGGCATTGATAATTTCTTTGATACGAGGCACACCGAGAGTAACATTCATGGACGCCACACCAGCAAAATGGAAAGTTTTCAAGGTCATTTGTGTACCAGGTTCACCAATAGACTGTGCACCAATAGCACCGACAGCAGTACCTGGTTCAACCTTAGCCTTATGGTATTTAGAAATTGCAATCTCCAAGAAAGTCTTTACGCAATCTTCAGTAATTCTGTAAAGTTGTGAAACCGAGTCTGTTATGACTCTGTCAGCTTCCGCATCTAGGTCAGTCATATCTTCAGATTCAAATCTGGTAGACATATCATGAAGTCCTCTAGACTTTCTTAATTTTGCCAAAGTTTCCGCCTTTCCATAAATGTATTCTCGTAGAGAGGCGTAGAATGATCTCTCCGCATCATGACGGTCTACGTAGACATCCAATCCTTCGTCCTCTGGCTTCACCCTCTGTCCTAATGTGTCATATCTCACCAACTTATTTTCTAGTGGTTGCAAAACTCCTTCAACATTTTCCTTAATTTCATAAGGTAACAGACCTCTCTCAGAGATGTTGAATGTGATATTGTATGCATGATCCCATGACCTATTGAAATTGACAGGCTGGGCATTACCTTCCATTTCTAACGGATCCAAACCATCACCACCATAAATAAATTGAACAACACCATTGGAGGAGGTTCTAACCGTATTATCATATTGCAAAGACAAATCTTCTAAAGACTTCATCAAACGACGTGACATATAACCAGTTTCGGCAGTTTTAACAGCTGTATCAACCAAACCTTCACGACCAGAAATAGCGTGAAATAAAAATTCTGGGGGTGACAAACCACTGAAGAAAGAGTTTCTAACGAAACCCTTAGATTGTGGAGTTTTAGAATTCTTTGGAAAATGAGGAAGAGAACGATCTTGGAAACCATCAGGCACACGATTACCGGAAATAATTTGTTGACCGACAACTGCAACCATTTGGGAGACGTTAAGGGTAGAACCTTTAGAACCACACGTAGCCATAATCAACGGAGCATTCAAATTATCTAGTTCATTAATACAAACATCACCGACTTCCTCTCTAACTTTTGATAACAGACCACCAATCTTTGCCTCCAAGGTTTCTTCTTCATTGCAACCTGGTTGTGTTTCTAATTTACCCTTGTTATATAGATCAATCAACTCGTCACATTTAGCATATGCAATTTCGACCATATCTTCCTTCTTTTGTTTAAGATCATCTGCAGGCGTAACATCACTTATACCAATAGAGAAACCTCTATTACCTAGGTATCGAGCACACAATTTAGCCATACGATTCATTGCAGCAGCAGCTTCCTTAGGACCATAGTCTCTCAAGATCGTATAGAAAACCGAATGTTTTTTACCATCACCTAAAACTGATTTATCCATGACACCACTTAAAATATTAGAACCTCTGATAACTACAAAACCATCGTTTTGAGACAGTTCGTTAGGATAATTCTTATTTTTTGGAGGGATATAGACTTTATTTTTCGCATCAAGATTAATTTTGACAGGTGATTCTATATTAGGTTTGATTAGCAATGAGAAGACTTGTTTCCCTGTCCATAGATAGCAAGGTTTCATAATTGCTGGTGGAGGAATATCAAATCTTAAATTACCATCTGACATCATGGAAAGTAGCTGAGTTAATGAAGCTCTATCAAAGAAAGAGTCTTTATGAGAGATTAAGTATGAACCAGTGATGAAATCTTGTGTTGCAGCAATAATGGGTTCACCGGATTTTGGAGTCAACAAATTATTTTTAACACCCATCAGATTGATGGCCTCAGCTCTAGCTTCTTCTGTTTGCGGAACATGTAAATTCATTTCATCACCATCAAAATCCGCATTATATGGTGTACAAACACATTCATTAAGTCTGAATGTTCTCCAAGGTCTAATTTTTGCATAATGTGATAAGATAGATAATCTATGCAGAGAAGGTTGACGGTTGAATAAAACAACGTCACCATCTTCAAGATGTCTTTCGACAACATCTCCAAATTGTAAGTTATTAGCCAATTTCACTCTGTCACCATATCTTAAGTTTCTTCTTGCTTCCTCATTTTTCTTTAATAAATAATTAGCACCAGGATGATGGGAAGGGCCGTTGATAACCAACTGCTTCAATCTTTTTATATTATATCTTGTGACCTTCTCTGGGAACGTCAAAACCTTAGCAACTAATACTGGAACAGCAACTTCATCAATAGACAAGTTTGGATCTGGCGAAATAACTGTTCTACCTGAAAAGTCGACACGCTTACCTGATAAATTACCTCTAAATCTACCTTGCTTACCTTTTAGACGTTGGCAGAAACCTCTGATTGGCTTTACCTTACCACCACCAGTTGAGGAACCTGGAAGCATAGCTGGATTAACAGAATCAGAATTGATATACATGGCTACAGTCAATTGCAGATAATCCCAGTGTTCCATCATATTATTTATTGAAATACCTTTTTCTAAACCAGCCTTGATTAAAGAAGAGGTCCACACAACTTCAGTCAACTTAACAGTTAAATCATCTTCATTAGAGGCAGGTGAATCTTGCATCATAACAGATGGTCTGATACAGACAGGTGGTGCTGGAATGTACCTCCATATATAAGTCTCAGGTCTACCAGCTTTATTAGTAGAATCAATACCCAACAACTCACAATCTTCAGGAAGAATTTGCTTGAATAAATTCAAAGTCTTCAAAGGGTTCAAGTCGTCAGTAGCTCTTTTGACATATCTTTCCAGTTCTGGGTTATGCATTAAAACTTCTTTCCAGTCCCCAACCCATCTATCTTTTTCTGGTGCAGACTTCTTACCGACCCAACGGAAAGTATCGTGGATAATTTTCAAGGAAGCTGTACCTGCACCAGCTGCCGCCTTCTTCACTACACCGTTTAAGGCACCACAGTGCAGACATCTTCTCTGCTTCTTACATTGATCCAAGACCTTCTTTAGAAGGGCCATACGTCTCAGATTATCAACACCAGGTCTTCGTAGTTCAGATAAAAATTGTCTTTTATCTTGTTCACTCAAAAGAATAGAGGAACAGGTTTTACAAATACCTTGCAAAATTTGAATGGTAGCCTTGAAATAACCAACATGGAATACAGGCAATGCCAATTTAATATGACCAAAGTGACCATGACAGGAGGCTAAGTTACCGTGACAAGTCATACATTCCATACTTGAAGCAGAAACACCCATCCTGGGGTCCAATGCACCACCCTCTTTTGGACTACGATTCTTCTCCAAATCGAACAAATCTCTCGAGGAAATCTCAACCTCTGATTGGGCCACAATATCAGCTGGACTTAGAGCACTAAACTCCAAACCGCTGATCTTCTTGGGAGTCTCACCAATAACAACCTCCTTCATTTTAAATACAATTTATAAAACGCGAGTCAGGTGTAGCTTGATCGATCTAAAGGTAGGAATTTCGGGTTCAAAAATATAAGCAGATTTAGGAATATTCTTAAAAATGAACTTGTAATACAAATTCTAACAAGATTTTTTTCAATTGGAATTTCTAATAACTTTTTTATTTTATCTTCCTGCTAGAAACTGGAAAAGAACCACAACACGAAACAATTTAGAAGTAGATAAATGCTCCAGATATTAATTACCAACCTATGATTATGACTTTAGCTTTATAAAAATTAGGATTGACAGATTTTTTGTGCAAGTTTTCGACCTGAAATGCTGTCCTGGTGGAAGTCGATGAGATCAAATTTTATTTTTTTTTTTTAGCTCATCGCTTTGAAAAATTTACCATCGCTGAAAAAAAAAC
>JAKTPY010000011.1:167924-230547 GCA_030556385.1 Nakaseomyces kungkrabaensis | reverse complement strand
TTTATTTTTTTTTTTTAGATCAACGATTTGAAAAATTAACAATCGCAGAAAAAAAAAAAAAAAAAAAAAAAAAAATTGAAAAAATATGAAAATTGCGATGAGGTCACTATGAACGCACTATGAAATGTTATTACATTCCACATAACATTGAGTATCTTTTACGTATGTTTCTGCCAAAATCGTTAATTACTATACAAATATGATTGAATTCTATTTAGTTCTATTCACTTATTGCTTTGCTTCTTTTTTTTGGACTTCAACTTATTCACGATATTGTTAATATCGTCCGAGGACTTACCTGTGTTATCTTCTTTGTGGTCTCTAGCACGCTTCCTACGTTCTTTTAGAATTTGTTTCATAGCTTGTGTTTCCTTGAAATCTGGTTGAGAAGGATCGATGGCGAAGTCATGGTCTTCGAACATCTCCTTAAATCTAGGATCATTCAAATCTGGTTTAAAGTTATCCTCGACAATTCTTTGCTTCTTCTGGAATTTTCCCTTCTTGTTCTTCTCCTTTTCAGATCTTAGAATTTCATTCATGTTGAAGTGGGCCTTACTGTTGATACCCGATTTATCTTCATTCTCATCCATCATCAGCAATTCCAATTCAGCCTTCTTCTTATCTGAAAGCTCTTCAACATTCTTTGATTTCAGCTTGGCACGTTTCTCTTCCTCTGATTTCTGTTTCAGTTCCTTTAGTTTTTGCTTTCTGGCTTTTCTTCTTTCCTTTTCCTTTCTTCTAACCTTTTCAATGGTGGTCTCATCATCCATTTCGTTTCCTTCCTCACCAGAATCCTTGGCATTTTCATCTAAACCTGGAGTGAAAGTAATCTCCATATCCATACCATCTTCATCACCATCTGCATTCTTCTTACCAACCTCAAGACTGGCACCTACCAATGCCTTTAATTTGTTCTTAGTATCCTCATTCACCTCTTCCTCGGATTCATCGCTATCAGAAGCAAGGTAAGCTTTGAAATCCATGTCTTCGATTTCTTTCTGAGTAAATGCCCTCTTAGCAATCTCGATTCTATCAGCGGGAGTTTCGTCCCATGTAAGTTTAACATTAGAATGTTGCAATGCATCTGTACTAAATTGATGTGGCTTGTAATTCTTTGGAACAGAGTCACAAGAGTCCTTAGGTTCATCATCAAAAGTCATTTCATCAGGCACATATCTTAGATCGATGATATTGGCCGTAGACTCGTATTCGGTACCATCACAGTTATCATAAATTGCCTTCGCGGTCTCAATGTTGTTACAATATACTACACCGTAGTAGTACCTTAGACGATCCAGTTGGTATTGACGTAGAGCTCTCTTGTCAACTTGTTCGTCGGCATCACCTTCTTCATATAGATCCTTAACATCGACATCGGAATCCTCATCTTCCTCGCCATTCTTGGTCTTCTTCTTTTTCTTCTTTTGGAATAATTCCTTTGGTGGACCCTCGACTTCTTCTCTTTGCATTCTCTCCTTACCGAACTCACTTGGATATATACAAATTTTTTCGATCTTGCCGCCCTTA
Organism: Nakaseomyces kungkrabaensis; assembly: GCA_030556385.1. Lineage (NCBI taxonomy): Eukaryota > Fungi > Ascomycota > Saccharomycetes > Saccharomycetales > Saccharomycetaceae > Nakaseomyces > Nakaseomyces kungkrabaensis. The sequence goes on along the minus strand of JAKTPY010000011.1, from coordinate 229,020 downwards.
GGAACAAAACTGGAGAAAGTAACCATCATATCAATAGCTCTAACGTGATCCCAGTCTAAGTTAACAACAGCCAAAGTCTTGCTAGCATCACCGGTCTCGACATTAGCCTGTTCTGCTGCAGCAGCTTCAACATCGCTGTCTACTTCACTATCGTAATCACTATCACCAGAAGATTCAGAATCAGAAGAGGTCAACTCATCCTCGGAACTAACATAGTCACTTGGAACTTCACCTCTAGCACGATCAACAATTTTCTTGGCCTTAGCAACTTCCTCATCAGACTTTTCTTCTTCTTCTTCTTCGTCTTCCTTTTCCTTCTCAAAATACTTGTCGAAATCTTCCAACTCCTTCTTGTTTTGAGAGCTGTGCTTCAACTTTCTACCGTACTTATCAACTTTGGCCTTCTTCTCAATCTCAAGATCCTTCTTACTGAAACGATCATCCAGCTTAATCTTCAACCCTTTAGCATTGGTCTTCTTAAACTTAGGATCATTATATATCCTAGCAAATCTAGCATCAGTACTCTTCCCGTCGTTGCCACTCATGATTTGTTCAGCTTAGCTTAGCCCTCTGATTGATAGTATAACTTCAATATGGCTAAATTAAAAATATTGTTATTTTTATTTTTTTTTTCACTTTTCGATGCTCATCGCAAATTTTCAAGAAAATTTGAAAAAAAAAAAAAAAATTTTTCAAAAATTTTCGCTGCGGGATGAGGTTGGTTTTTTTTTTTATCACATGCCACAGAAAGTCCCGAAGAACCATAGTTGCAATAGTCAGGGGAATCATAATCCATCAATGCTAAATTCATGAAATGACATTCAATGTTGCCATAAATGGCTAATGTATCTCACAATCCAGTTACAATTCGCTGTAATAAGGCCTAAAAAAGTTTACTCATGATAACGTTATACTACCTATGACAACCATGACAAAACACTTGTCCTTGCATTAGTGAGAATGGAAGGTGAATTACTGAAAATATGAGGTACATCTTTGAATCAGTAGTATAACAAAAACCTTAGATCTATTATGGATTATAGAAAGTTAAAGAAGCTTTCCCCTCTCTATGCTACCCTTCCCCTCCCTAAAAAAAGCTAACATAAAAATAAAGAAAAAAAAAAAGAAGATCATAATGAACATAGTACGGACCCCTTGTAAAGAATAACAACGAGGGAGGGACTATTTTAAGAGCTATTCAAAACAGATTAACATATTGCAATGGGCCAGACTACATCTGCTCCTGACGAGACTCGTTTTGGGTCTAGAGCTGAGCTACTGGATTATTTCAATGCAAGAGTGGTCAAGCTATTCACTGTACCAGAGCTTATTAGTTTCAAAGCTACATTTGAGCTAGATGATTTAAGTGCTAAGATATCTGAGGAGAAGGTTCTGTCGACATTACAGCTGAGTTCCGAGAAAATAAGTGGACGTGTTCTCAAACTAATAAGATTTTTGCAACGTTTCCCTGTTTTCAATGACAATCGTGAACAAGTAACGGGTATTACGGGTTATGGACTATTAAAGACTATTGCAGTGGTGAACCCCGATAGGTTTACAAAATATGTCAATTCACAAACTAGACAAGAAGTACTTATACTCGCTGGTCTATTTGACACGACTCTGGGATCTTCAGAGGAATTGGATTTAGCTCAAGTATTGAAAACATATGATGGACTAGACCAAACCTCTATAGATATTGGGTCTGGAGAATTGCATATGCTTTTGACATGGTTATTAACTTTATCTATTGACTATCCAACGAAAAACTGTATTCTATCTAGTGACGACACTAAGGAACATATAAAAGACTACGAGATATGTTCCCTATCTATCTTACATACTATCAAACCAGAGACGATAAAGGATTCCAGTGGACATCGGGTGACTATCGAAGAGTTTCTCTCCGTACATGAAATTATACTCCAACCACTATTTAACCCATTATCTAATTTTTTCGAACATTTACTATTTCGTCCAGATGAGCTAGTGGAACATCAAAATGACTTCAAGGCAATTGGATATAATAACTTATTATCTCCACCTATATTAGCTCAATTTTTGTTGAGTCTCCCCCAAAAAACTAAAATTACTAAATTACAGAAACTTTATATCGGAAAAGAGCATGGATTTTCAATGAGATCGTTACAATCAAAGGTATTCAAATGGATGGCACCTACTATAATGATAGTGAAAGGAACAAGGATAGTAGATGACGAATCATATGCCGACAAGAAGAATCCTAGATATAAAAATTTCTTAGAAAGTTATCCCAAATTGAAAGACACAGAACAAAAATTAGATACAGTCCATCTAAGTAAGAAGAAAGTGGCATATATGGTTTATATTGACGAGCCATGGAAAGTTACTAATAAAGAGAAGTTTGGTGGGGAAAACATGGTCATTATTGAAATTACACCGTTACAAGAAGCTTATTTGGCCTCCACAGCAGGTTCTTCATATTTTAATACAGTAGGAGGAGGAATTGCATTTGGGAGCGACCAACCCAAAATTAAAACACATGAAATTAGGTACAACCCTGGAAATGTTTCATTAGTTATTGACAGTAGCTTAGAGTTTGGTGTATTCAGACATGTTAATAGAGGTGGTACGTTCGATATAGGAAAGGTGATAAAAAGCCAGCGATCTGTTGATCCATTTGAAATACGATTTATTATTCAAGCTGTAGAAGTATGGGGTTGTGGTGGAGAGAAAGAACTTGCCGAACAGCTGAAGGAACTAGAATGGGAGGAAGCCGAGGCTAAGCGTAGACAGGCTGTAAATTTGAAGAGCTTGAACGAAGACAGGGCTCTTTTGGAAATGGCAGGACTTGTTGGACAAAGCAATAGTGGAGGATCTGTGTGAAAAAGCAACCTATACAAAGGATTAACTATTTTAAAATATAATAATAAAAGTAATAATAAAAATAATAATTAATTCGTTTTTATTTAATAATGATATATTCGAAAATGATGCATATTATTTCTTTGATTTAGTCTTTTTCACCAATTTCTTCTTGACGTGCTTTTTGACTTTGGTCTTACGCTTTTCCCTCTTAGCCTCCTTTGCTTCCTGTTTTCTTTGTTTCTTAAGATCTTTATCTTCGTATTTCTTACCCTTCAACTCTTTCTCTCTTTCATCAAAGTCAGAGTCAGAGGTGTCTTCTTCGCTATCTTCTTCATCTTCACCATCAGACTGAGTTTCCACTTCTTCTTTATCGTCGTCTTCATCTTCGTCATAACTAGAGTCATCTGAATCAATGTCATGTATTTTCCTATCTTGCTCAGCAATATAATTTTTTTTATTATCTTGAGCTAATAGACTTTTAAGCAGATCAAATTTACCATCAGTAAAACGGTCAAAATCTCTTTCTTCCAAACCTTCAAGGTTTCTAACAAGATATAAAGATCTGAATACCTCATCTTCGGCTTCATCTTCTGCTGTACGTTTTATTGGTAGAGATTTGGAGACATACACCTCCAAATTGTCATAACTGTTAAGATCACCTTCAAAGTTTGGTAATTCATCAGCAATAACAAACTGAAATATTGACTTCTCTGGGAAAATATCAATACCCATTTTTTCAAAGTAAAGATTCACATTTTTTATATCCATTCTTAAAAAGTCTAAACTCATAGGATGCTCTGGTTCAACACTTTGGGAGACATCAATCATGTAGAGTTTATCGTTATGAACAATTGTATTGTACTCTGATAAATCCGCATGGACTAAACGGCAAACTTGATATAATAGTCTAATATACGCTACCATTAGGTGATAGTAGTGAAAAATCTCGTCTCTATCTTTATATGGATGATCTTTTAGTTTCGGAGAAGCAAAACCATTACCCCGATTCAAAAATTCCATTACAAGGACATTGTTCTTCACTTCTATTGGTTCTGGAGACGGTATGACGCCCATTTGGTGGATTCTTCTTAAATTACGGTATTCTTTTTCGGCCCAAATTTTGATCATTTTCCTTGGATTATGTTGAGACCTTGAGTTTCTAAATCTAAATTCACCATCAACATATCTTTCACGATCTTTAAAGATCAGGATAGAAGTTTTGTAGATCTTAATGGCATACTCTTTTCGACCTTCAGCAGAAAGATCATCTAGTGTCTTTGATTTCTCCTTTTCTTGCTCCTCTTCGTTAATTTTACCTGGTCCAGCAAAAGCATGGTATACATTAGCTTCTTTACCTGTACTTAAACAACCATTTAGACCAGAAATAACACCTCTATTAACAAGAGCCTTCAAGAAACGCATAGTACGAGGATCTAAAACATTTTCAACTGTAGCTCTGTTAGCTTTATCCTTATTGGTTTTGGCTTTACTTATGGAAAGTTCATCTGTTTTGATTTTATGGCTGTACTTATCTAAAATTTGATTGTTGATATGATCACCTTTACTAACTTTTAAGTTGCTAAACTTATCACCTAAATCATCCATTGTTGGCCTTATTTAATATTTATAACAGTATTGGTTTAGTTCTAACAGTTTCAGTGTCTTATAACTACATATATGGATTCGATGCTCATCGCATCGCCTTTTTATTCTCAAAATTTTTCAAAATTTTTCGAAAGTTCAATTTTTTTTTCTTTTTTTTCCTAAAAAAATGTCGAAGAATGTTTGAAAATGATGTGTAGAAGAGAATAATCACAAGTATTTTTTTTATTATTATTATTATTATATTATTATTATTGATGTTGTTTTTGTTGTTGTTTAAAATAATGATGCAGGAAAATAGGAAATGAAATATATAATCTATATAATATTTCAAAGTTTTTGGTTTTATGAATTGAAATAGTAGATTTTTATTTTGAATAGGAAAAATTGAAAATAACAGATAGCAAAATAATTTTCATGATACCTGTTCTTTATAAAAAAAAAAATGCTGAGGATGATGCATGGGAAGGAAAATATAAGTCTATAATTTTTTGTAATAGTGTTTCCATTTACTGATGAATAAGGAGTTGATTTGATCAATGTCTGAGTACTCATCTTCAGATATAGGGATGCAAAAGTTGGAATCTGAGAGGTCAGCTAAAGACTTCAAGTCGTTAAATCCAAAATGGTAGTTCAGTAGGATGTTTAAAGCAAACGATAGTAAAATCTGATAGTTCACGATAACAGCAGAAGATTTGTAAGTTTCCCAATTGGCAGTTTCGTATTTTGATTTGTTGATTGGATTGTTCTTAAAACATTGAGAGTTGGATGTAACTATAATATCAATTACCCACATAAATAATGGGTGACTAATTCTTTGAAGCACATTCCACCATGTATTTGAGTTCATACAGGTAGCATTAAATTCGTGTTTGAAACTTTCATCTCTAAGTAGATAACTTCCAGAGATACCATTCTTGTCAATGATCTTCTTATCGAACTTTTCTTTTGTAGTTTCATTGAAACATGTCATTTGAATCAAGTTGACAGTGTCCCAAACCTGTTGTAAAGTCCCGAATGATTCTTCGTTTAAGAGATGATGGAAAAGAAGTTCGTCACCTGGTAAAATACCTTGTTGTGAAAGAGACTTCAGTTTCAACATTAGTATCAAATTTTCAGATATGCCACATTTGCCAGCAACCTTACTCTCAATGTTATCTTCAATCAACTTTTTAATTTCGATTTCTTTGCTCTTCGTAAATTCCACTCTGTTGGAAAGGGTAATAATTTCGTCGAAGGATTCTAAGTACTTTTCAGTAACCAATCTAGCGGGTCCCTGTAAAACTTGGTCGTATATGGAATATCTACAATCAGCTGTGATTGGGGTCTCCCAAATCATCTTTTTCAAACTCTGTAAGGATTGTTTCCGAGTTATATCCCTATCCAAAAGTAAAATATACTTTTGCCTGTTGGTCTCATCAGCAATCAATTTCGAATCTCTATCCCTATTTCTTTCTAACTGATCAAGCGAGGCAATACTTAGAGTTTTAGATATTTCTCTCTCGTGAATTTTCTTCTCTTCGGGATCCTTCGGTGGTAACCAACTAGGTCTAGTATGGCTGACAGCATCAAGTTTGTTTTCTGACACAAGTAACAGGTCTTCCATACCCTTTTGACTAGCTTCTTTAAATTCTAACGGTAGACAGTCTGCAGATGCAGTTCTCTCAGATAGTTTCGATTTAGATAGCTTGGTTGAAGAATGAACATAGACAGAACTTAAATGTTTCGTAGTTTCCTGCAAATATTGAAAATCAGACATTCTGTTCACACCAGGGATTGGCGATGTTGGCATTTCAAAGAAATCAAGAGTAGATCCATTAGATATAGTACTTGCAAATGAAGTATTAGATTCACGGTTAGATCTGCCTGGTCTTTCCTTCAGAGAAGGAGCTTTCTCAATGACTGAGTTATTCGAGTTTGAAGTATCTTCTTTGCCGCGAGTAGAAGTCAAAAACGATGTAGTCGAATAAGATGACATAGGAACATTAAATATGAAAGAGCCATCTACATCACCTTCTTGGAGTTCTACCATGCCGTCTTGTTCTTCATATAACTTCTCTTTTCTTTTAATAACATCACGTAAAGCGTGCTCCGATTGCTCTTTCCTCATCCGATATCTTTGAGAGGGTGTTAAGGCTAGTTTAGTTGGTATTTGGGAGTTAGGTAAAACAGCGGAGGTGCTGTTTGATTGATTGTAGAGTTTGGGGTTAACTGTGATATTGCTGATTCCAGTTCCGTATGGTCCGCTTTCGGGTCTCAAGTTTGGTATGCTGGCGTTATCTCCCAAGAATGGAGATGTGTTTCTACCACTATTATGAATTCTATTGTTAGGGGGAGCTAGAATGCAGTCGTTATGATCTCTGCTATTGTTGAAGTTTGTAGGGGTTCCGTTAAAAGTCTTATTCATTGGTGCTCTGGAAAAGGAGCTTTCTTTAGAGGTTTCACCCATTGTAAAAGATTGACCTCTAACTCTACGACCAATAGTACTATCCGTTATGGTTGCACAAGATGACAAATCATTTGATTTGTCAACCGAAAAAGAAACTTCATCACTATCATTCGTTGTCACAGAAATATTGGAGTTTGTATCTGATGGACTGGTGGAAAATATTTCAGAGCTTTTTGTAGTTATAATAGAGTCATTTGATATTGGTCTTTCCTTGCGCATACCTGAATCAATCCTTGGAGGTTGTGGAAGTGCAGAGGCAAGAATTTGCATGGCACTCAACGGATCATTACTGTCTTCCAGCTGTTGTAAGTTATCACTGGGTCTTCTTGCTAATCCCAGACCCACTGCCTTAGATGTACTTGAAGAACTACTGCTCGATATATTACTGTTTTTTCTAGATCTGGTCATAACGGGACTCTTGCTAGTACTAGCTGGAGATGACCGCAAGCTATTATTCACAGATAATAAACCCTTAGATTGTGAAGGTACACCAGCAAGCGTACGGCCGGTAGTGACAACTTCCTCTGGAAGTGTACCTAAGCGTGACGGATTGAGTTCGGTACTTTTAGGACGTATCATTTCTTTATTTGTATTTTTATTTTCTTTAAATATATTGTAGTAAGTATTAATTTCCTTATTTGTAGGTTTTTTTTTTTGAATGGCTGTAGTTATTTTTAATTAACGACGATTTTTATCCTCTTCGCTCTCCTTTCTATTTATAGCATATAGTCAACCTTCGGATCTTGTTTTATTTCAGAGTAAGATATTTCTCGTTTTAATAAATTTTAATTTTTTTTTTTTTCAATTTTTGAACTTTTTCTTGGTTCTTTCTCCTTAAATGGTTGACTTGTGATTAATCAAAACAACTCAATCCATGAATGCCAAACACCAATTGCTGTTGAGTTTGCTGCTTTCCTTCAAAAAAAAAAAAAAAAAAAAATCCAATTTGGTGGGATCAAAAAAATTTCCCAAAAAAAAAAAATTCCCAAAAAAACAATCGTCCATAGTGACCAATACTATTGGGATGGAAAGGGCTACGGTCATTTTTAAGGAGTTCCCGTTAGGGATATCGGAGGTTCGACTACGAACGCTTGAATTGGCGTAGATGTTGTTTTTTTTCGGTACAGGTGTCCCAAATAGGAAAGTCTGGTTTTGAGGAAATACTGTGTTTTCTGTGGGAGACGAAAACTCGAAATCATATGGTATTTCCTATTTGGTACAAGAAAGAATTTCTTTGTCAGCAAATGCCCTCTTTTCTTTTTATTTCTCTTTTGGGAAAGTTGCGGCTTTTCTTTTTTCCCATTTTATATTTTATTATTATAAATTTTATTTTTTTTATTAATATATCTAATATTCTATTTTATGCTTGGAATGCAGGCAATTAAAGCTCATTTTATTTTTTTTGGGTTATGTTTCGAACCTAAATTAATTTTTCTTGCTTTTTGCCTTTTTATCAATTCATCCTAACTGGATATAGTTCTCACTTTAAAAAAAAAATACAGAATAATCCAAGTAGAATTTCACTGGAAATAAACATTCTTTAACATATACATAATTAAAGTAAAATTATATTATACTTGAGATATGTGAAGGAAAATGCAAAATGAAATGAAATGACAATAAAAAAAATTAAAAAAATAAAAAAAAATAAAATCCAAAATCCAAAAACCAACAAAAAAATATATCAGAAAAAGGAGAAAACAAAAGAAAAAAATGTAAAAAAAAAAATAAAAAAATAAAAGAAATAATACAACTTATGAGGTGTTATCCTCTGTGTTCAACCGCTCTAATTGGTTTTTTAAGGCATTCTCTAGAGCAGGAAATCCGTGTTCGTACATTTTTAGTAGATTTTCGAGTTCATCTAGTACTTGTGGTTTTCTATTCATCATTTTCTTGGAAGAAGAGAATATGTTTCTATCCAGGAATATATCCATTTGTAGTTGAGGTGGAGGGGCTTGCATAAACAACGGGTCGTTATTATTTTGACCATCGTTGGATGTGATGCTTGTTGTGGCCGTACCATTCTGAGGTTGAGTAGTGGCGGGACCATTAGTTGCCTTCACATTTACTGAGCTATTAGGGCCACTGATATTTAACGATGGAAGAACACCTTGCATATTTATAGTTGAGCCGCTACCAAGAGGCCCATCGCTGATTGTGCTGTTCGGGGTTGATTGCGGCTGTGTCTCGGTAACTCCTTGTAAAGAAGTATTTGAGTTGGTAACAGAACTAAAACTATTATTACTTGTACTGTTAATAGATTGATCAATAGTCAGTGAATTTTTGCGCTTAGTTAGACTTTGAGATCTCTTAACCTTACTAAAATCCATTGCCTTCTCATTAATAGGAGTCATTGAGACTGGTAGGTTGGCAGGAGCGCTAGTGTTGAATCCAAATTGATTGATTGAATCATTTGCAACTGCTGGAGCCGTAGCAACTGTATTACCGTTAGAAAGATTTGGCGGAGTAGCAGTGCTGGTTGCACCATCTAACAATTTATTTCTCAAGCCAGCATTTGTTGGTAAAGGCATTTGTAGCTTTAAATTAGGATTCATCCTTCTGAATTCACCATTCACTCTACTTGAATTAGTGTTACCCAGTGGCGCCATTGGGATTGCTGGGATACTACTGTCTAATGGAGCAGGCATTTTGCTTTCTCCAGGACTGCTGTTTTGACTAACCTTATTAACAGACATTTGATTCATTGGCTGAAGTAAGTCGTCCATTTTATCGTTATTAACAGCCATTGGTTTCATCATCGGTGGGCCACCATTGGCTTGCACAGATTGTTGACCTGTTGATGTTGTAGGAGATAAGTTATTTTTCTTATTTGGTGAGGTCCCGGAAATAAATAACCTCGAAGGTGAAGGAGTTCTATGATGTGAAACAGTATTAATTCCTGGTTGATTCAGTTTTTGAGCATTACCTATCGATTGGCCAAGACTGTCATTTGACCGGTCCTCGGTGATTGTTTGTGCGCCTGCAGCAAGAATACCCCCATTCTGTAAAGTTTCACTCCTGTTAGCACCAACGGTTAATCTTCTGGATAACCCACTTTGTTGCTTCAAAGTTGGGTGAGGATTTGATATTGTCGAGGAACGTGGTTTGGTTTGAATATTAGCACTATCATTGCTTCCACTAGACGTAATATGTTCTTGTTGTTTCTGATCTTGTTGTTGTTGCTGCTGTTGTTGCTGCTGTTGTTGCTGTTGTTGCTGTTGTTGCTGTTGTTGCTGTTGTTGCTGTTGTTGCTGTTGTTGCTGTTGCTGTTGTAGTGCTGATGTAGAATCAGGCAGCTCCTCTGGGATCTCAATTTCAATAGATGTTGGGGCTGCAGTCAATGATGTTGATGGTTGACTGCTCGACTGATTATATTTGTTTGATGATAGCGGAACAATTGGTGTACTTTGACTGTAATATGTACTTCCAGTTAACACACCTGGGTAGGTTCTACCATCACCGTTTAATGGAGTTGAAGAATCTTCGTTTATACCTCCTGAAAATGACGTTTTGACGTGTAGTGACATTACATTTTTTGGAATCATGGGTAACTCTGTACCTATATCTGTTTCTTCATTAATTGTATCGTTATCTTCAAATAACTCTAATAATTGTTTTGGTGCTTTGGTTTCCATTCTTTTAGAAGTATCAGATAAATTACTCTGAGAACCAGTAATATGTGTTCCTGTCATATGAGTCACATTGGATGTTGTTCCGGTTCCTATGATCATTTTATTAGTAAAATTATTAGTCTGATTTCCAAGAGGAGCATTTATTGTAGAATTGTGAATTAAAGTACCAACATTACCTTTTCCCATTGTAGTGCCCTGGTATGTTTTCTGCATGTTATTATTTGTATGATAGAAATAATATTGATCTTCTTCTGGGTATGCGAAATTGAAATGATCACCCTGATTAGTCGGCCAATCACTGGTTGAATCTTGAGGTATAGCATCTATTTTTATGTTATTTTCAATAATATAATCATTAGAGCTTAATGAGTCAAAATCCCATTTAACATCCACTTCATCGAGTTCGTTGTGATCATCAGGCTGACTGATTGTTGACTTTCTTCTCTGTTCACCATCAACTTCTGCTTTGGCATTCTGGATATCATCTGCAAGAGATGGGTCTCTGATTTTATTTTTATCCCTAAATAGAAGATATCGGGAAATGAGCTCTTTTAATATGGTAGTTGGGACGGCTTTATGAGTTTTTATGAATTTAGTCTTTAGTAATTCTTCCGCTGAAAGTCTTTCCTGTGGATCTTCATCTAAGCATAGTGCAATAAACTCTTTTAGTTGTGGTGTATAATTACGTTCTTCCAGTCTAGGTGGTTTTGATTTTATAATCAGTTGCATAGCTCTTAATGCCTCTACGTCACAGTATGGGGGGTTACCTGTGGCAATTTCGTAAGCTGTTATACCTAAAGACCAAATATCCACTTTTGTATCATAATATACACCTTCCATAATAACTTCTGGTGCCATCCAATATGGAGTACCTGCCATAGTTTGTCTACGCAGGCTAGTCTGATTCAATTGTGCAGCCACACCAAAATCACACAATTTTACTTGGCCTTCATTAGTAATTAGGACATTTGCGGCCTTAATATCTCTATGAATAACATTATCCTTATGTATCACTTTTAGGGCTACTAACAGCTCCCTCATTATTACACCAATATATTTTTCATCAATTTTTCCAGGTCTTAACAAAGATCGAAGTGAACCCCCAGCACAATATTCCATTATAATCCAAAGACTTGTACCTTCTAGATAAGATCCAAAATAGCGAGTGATATTGGGTATTTGTTTTAGAGAGGCAAGGAACTGTATTTCCCTTTGAACATCTTCAACCTCATCTTCTGGTGAATCTAAATTCAAAACTTTGATAGCATATATCTGTTTGGTTTTCAGATTATACCCTTTGTAAACAATACCAAACTTTCCTCGACCAATTACCTCAGTTCGTTTGAAAACGGAGCTAACGCTTTTTTCACTGGACGTTGGTTTCATGATGACTATTTATGAGATATCTCTGATCCTCTATACTTTCAATATCGTTTTCTTTAGCTGTCTTTTTGCCTTTTCGGTTTTGAATCTTCTATATACGTTTGTTTCTTATGAGTAATGTTCAAACCAGATTTCGCCTAATTGTTGATTTGTATTATTTTAAGTCCCTAAATAAAATTTTTGTTATCCTTTTATCCGAAATGATAGAAAATTTGCTGCACTAGGAATCAAAATTTATCCAATAGTCAACTTTGCTCTTTTTATGAGTACGCAATATCAATTTGACAACCCTTAAAGAATGATAGATCTATTAGCATTGCTTTGTATTATTTCAAATTTTTTGATCTTTTTCTTAAAAGGAAACATCATGGCATAACGTTATTAGTGATATATGGTCACATGAAATTTCACTCATATTGAATTTTTGAGATCATTGATAATAACCTATTACATTATTTAAATTACAACTCAAGTTATCCAGTGTATGCAGCTAATTATTTCTTGGAGATTATAATTAGAAATCAATAAATGATCGCATTTCTATTAGTGTGGGTTTCGGTTGTCTTTGGAAGCAGCGTTCCTGCTATTGTGTTTTCAAATAAGCTTGCTGAGAGTGTCTTCCAATATAATGATGACTACGATATGGCGACGGAGCTGCCTGGTGCAGTTTTTGAGAGCTCTCTGAAAGAATTGGTTAATTATTGTAATTCAGAGGCCTACGTTTTTGTAAACCAGCCGGGTCTGACTTTAGTTGATTTTGTAGAATATGATGAAGAGTTCCCTATGTTGAGTAAATATATCCAAACGAGTTCTACAGCAATTAAGTTTGAAAGAGTTGAGGGTAAGGAAATTAATGATATTTATGATAGGCTTATGAAGTATGCTGCGGCTAAATGCAATATTGACGATATGATAGTGATAGAAGAAGATGAAGTGGAAACTTATAAAGCCTATATTGATGCGCAAAAGAAAATTATCATGATTAATTTGCCAGAACTACCTCCAATTGAGGAAGAAAATGGCCTTACAAGAGGTCTAGCATTGTTAGAAAACGACAAGTTGTTAAGAGGTATCTTGGGACAATTACCTTCTCCGGATATTTCTGTGATATATTCAACCACAAACACTAGTACGAATGCTGATGATAAACTCGATATTGGTTACGAGATACTTCCTGATGCATTTGACTCTTTTAAGAAAGGCTATAGAGTGGAAAGGAACCACAGAATTATTGACCGTCAAAGGCCAGGTTTCTTCGATTACCGTCCAAAATTTGGAAGTTTTGAGTATCCGCAGTTTGCGTCACTTGATTCTGAATTCATTAAAGAAAATCAGACTCTAATTCTAATGATAATAGGAAGTACTTTATTATTCTTATTCGTACAGGTAACAGGGCTAGGACTCAACTCATCAACTAAACACAGTAAAAAGGAATTGTTAGAAAAGAAGATGAAATGATAACAAAGGTGTCGATGTTTCAACGTAATTAAATATATGCCCATAATTAAAGATTATATCTTGGGATTAATAATTGTAATGCAATATTTATAATTATATACCTGGGTGAGTTTTGACTTGATATTATACACTCATTACTCAAGTTGTAATGATTTAACATAAATAATATTAAAAAAAGAATTTCAATTTGTATACGCAGGGGATTTCAATGTAGCTCAAATGCATATTACTATTGAACTTTGATGAATAGAATGTGAACATTTCGAATGAATGAATAAATTAGTTTTGATAAGACATTAAATTTGCCTTCTCTGTTGCTCTAAAAATTCGAGGTTCCTGTCGTAGTCGTAAGAATAGGTTGTTCTTGACTTTAGAAATGAAGCTCATGATTTGATGCAAATTTTAGACCCTTCAGTTAAACGTTTAACTTCAGTCTCGTTGGAAATCGCAGCCGGTTTGGCAGTATTGCCAGCTGGCTTTCTGTTATGAGCCATATGACTCTGTACTAAGTGGCCAGCAGCAAGAGCGGCACACAATGATAATTCACCAGCCATGACGGTGGAAGCAACAATTCTAGCCAGTTGTCTAGCATTCGCACCTGGTGTGGTTGGATGAGGACCACGAACACCAAGCAAGTCAAGCATAGCACCTTGTGGCTCCAAAACGGTACCACCACCAATAGTACCAACCTCAATGGAAGGCATAGAAACAGAAATGACAAGATCGCCATCGACTTCTTTCATCAAAGTCATACAGTTAGAACTCTCGACGTTTTGAGCTGGATCCTGGCCTAAGGCAAGGTACACTGCAGTAACAAGGTTTGCAGCATGTGCGTTAAAACCACCGACGGAACCAGCCATTGCTGAACCAATCAAGTTCTTAGAAATATTAAGATCAACCAAGGCTGTGACATCACTTTTTAGAACCTTTCTGACAACATCGCCTGGAATTCTAGCTTCAGCAACTATACTCTTACCACGACCTTCGATCCAATTAATAGCAGCTGGTTTCTTATCGGTACAGTAGTTACCTGACACAGAAACAATTTCCATATCTTCCCATCCAAATTCTTCAACCATTTGTTTCAAAACAAATTCAACACCCTTAGAAATCATATTCATACCCATTGCATCACCTGTAGTGGTTCTGAATCTAATGAACAGAAGATCACCAGCCAAAGCTGTTTGAGCGTGTTGCAATCTAGCAAATCTAGAGGTAGAATCAAAGGCCTTCTTAATTTGAGTTTGACCCTCATCAGAGTCTAGCCAAATCTTACAAGCACCAGCTCTAGCAAGAGATGGAAAACGAACACAAGGGCCTCTAGTCATACCATCTTTAGTTAGAACACTGGTAATACCACCACCTGCATTAATTGCCTTACAACCACGCATAGCAGAGGCCACCAAGCACCCTTCGGTAGTTGCCATTGGAATATGATAAGAAACACCATCAATAACCAAAGGACCGATGACACCAACTGGAAGTGGCATATAACCAATAACATTTTCACAACAAGCACCAAAAACTCTATCATAATCGTAGTTTTTGTATGGCAAACGGTCAGTGGCAAGAACAGGAGCATCAGCTAGAATAGAAATGGCCTTACGACGAACAGCAACAGCTCTAGTAGTGTCACCAAGCTTCTTTTCCAATGCATATAATGGCAGTTTACCATGAATAACCAAAGAGACAACTTCTTTGTTTTTCAATGTGGCAACATCACCACTCTTCAAGATAGCTTCTAGTTCTTCGATTGGTCTCTTCATGATTTCATTGATATCAACATCCTCATCCGAAGATTGGTAAGAGGATGAGGAAGTAACAGAGTTCGAACTGCTAGTAGTTGTAATCTTGTTACTATTAGAAATCTTTGGTCTGACTGTTTCAATCTTGGTTTCCTTTTGCTTGTTGGTTTTCTTAACGACCTGTGTCTTGCTTTTATGCTTGGACTGAACTTCCTCAACAGTGTATTTGGTATGAATTCTGGAGGCATTTAACAAGTAAATATTAATCAAGGAACTGATAATAAACCCAAAGAAAACAAGCTTACTAATAAATCTGTCACGAATTGCAACACTAATGTAACGTAATAGATATAGGATAGTATCTTCAAGTTGGTGGTAAGCTTTGTATGGCTTGTAGGTAACAGAAATTATGGAAATAATAACTGCATCGTTGAAATTGGAACTGTTACTGGTTCTAATGAATTCAGGTAGCTTTGGAGTTGTTTGACCAGAGTAGAATGCAGTGAATGCATCAGATGCCCAATCAGTACCGAAATTGTAGAAATTTACTACCAGGAAAAAACCAATGAATGCCAATTTAACAAAAAGTACTGCGTAGTTTGAGTTGAACAATGCATTAGAAGCCTTACGATCAGACTTTGAAATAATGTCAGCAGTGGTTGGAATGACACCATCTTCTTCTAAAGTTTGCTTAATCAATGTTGATCTATGGATGATATTTATCTCCAACTTTAAAGATAGAACAGCACAATAAAATGTTGAAGTTAATAATAACTCGTATGCTAGAATGAATGCAGAGAGGATGCAGAAATTGGTCAAAGGTTGGACATGATTAGCATAAATGGAACATCCGACAAATGCGATGATGCATAAGAGGTGATCTTGTAGAAGACGTCCACCTTCTTCAAGCATAGCTTCATAAATGATCTTATAAGTCGTAACTTTCTTGGAGATATTATAGGCCTCAAAGAAATGTAGTGCATTGGAGGCTAATCTAACTTTATGATTGAAACCAACAACGACGACAATGAAAGGCAAACCTTGAATCAAACTCAATGCAGTAACAGATCTTTGCAGCACACATTGTGTTGTGAATAAAGCCAAAAATAATGCACATGCGGAGTTAACTAATGTAGCCAAACTTAACCAGAAACTTGAACCAGTCTTTCTCATGTCATTGAATAAATTAAAAATGGTGTATAACATCATAGAGTATGCAATTACAATAATAGAGATGTCGAATGGGTCGGATTCATTGATATTCTTCACACAGATATCATATAAATCCAAGACGCGTTGTTTGATTTCAAATATGTCGTTAATTGAGGTGGTTAATCTCCATTGGGTGCCTTCTGGAGAAGTCAATTCAGGTGGAATATTTAGATCTTGTTGAATCACATATTTGTCTGAAATTGACTCGTAGACCGTATCGTCGATAAAAGGCATGACAATTGATGTGTTGTCGTTAGTCTTGAATTTCATATCAAGAAGATAAAAATGTTGAGTCAATTCCATGTCAGTGGCTTCTTTTGAAGAGATTTGTGACCATCCATTAGATTCTGGACTTCTGTAGTAATGGGTACAATCATTGAATAGTTTATCTTGATCTTGGTTCGAAGCAGTTGCAAATATGGTCTTGGAATCCAGCTGCCACCCATTGAAGTAATGCTGGATAACAGAAAGGTAAGCAAACGCAGAAACAACCAATGTCACCAAAATGACATGAATTGGCTGTCTCGCACAAAACTTTGCCGAGTAGGCAAGAGGTTTCGATATTCTATTGAAACCCTCAAAAAGCAGTGGCATTTCTAGTTTTTAGTTTTCTTGTTATGCTAGTGAATTAATTGGCTTACTTTTGCAACTTTTTTTTTAAATAATCCTCGATATTAATTTGAAGAACAGAAAACTTAACTTAGTACAATTTTACGATAGCCCTCTTTTTTATTATTTCTTAAAATAATATTCGAACTAAAATAAAATAAAAGATGTGTGTTACCTTGTTATAATGGAACCTCGATAACAGATGCTTATAACCGATGAATATCTTGAGATATTGTTTTCCGAAATAATGTTTTTTTTTTTTTATTGGGGGCTCGTTCCACAAGTAGTTTTTTTCTTGTCTCTTCAAGTAAGAAATTTTCCAAACGAGCTTTGAATCACAGTAGTTAACAGTGAAAACTTCGAACAATGACAAAAAAAAATCTTAAGAAATGCGATGAGGAAGGTACAAAACAAAGCGCAACAAAAAGAAATTTTCAGAAAGCCCTTGTTTTTAACCGTTATAGGTAATTAGTTTTCTAGTAAAAGATTAAAAGATTCAGGTTAGTTTCCAATATTCGCAACAACCTATCAACCTAGAAATAATACGTTCCTCTAGATTCAAGTAAAACTTTGGAATGATATGTGATGTTAAAAGAAAGAAACGTGTAACTTTTACTTTTAAGCTGCTCTTGCTATATGTCTTTTTTTAAATATTCCTTAAATGCCAGAAAAAAGGTTTTAGACCTTTGCGAAAAGAATTATTGTTTTACAATGTAAGTTAAAAAAATAAAAAGGGCACTCTATATTTATGTTAAAATGTAGCCGCAAAAGGATTTAGACCGAAAAATTTTTTTCTTTAGTATTTTACTACAGAGGTCCCTATCTACAGTATTGTATTGGGATGGTTTCAATATAGGCCTATCGTCAAATTCAGGGTCTAATCCTTCTATCTTCTACTGCCTTAAATTGTTAGTAAGTTGACAATATGATGTTGTAAGGTTAGAGACATTTGTTTGTATTAGTAACCCTCCTTTTCTTTACCGATAAATACATTGTTGATTATCAGAACTCAATATACTATAGTATCAATGGTGGCAATCGAAGGGTTTTTCGGTGATTTCTCTGTAAACTTCTCAGAGAACTTTTTTTTCCCTTCAATGGGATTGCACCATTATACACATTTTGTACACCATTTTCTAAGAGAAACAGCATCTATCATTTCTTTTTCTCTTGAAAATTGTTGATGTTCATTGTGTGCATTTTTGGTTGCTAAATTTCTTTTTTCATCTCGCTGGGTCAAAATGTATGAAGGAAGTTTCGGCGCAGTAAGAAGGAGGACAAAATTGTAATAGATGAGATATTCTTAGGACCGATAGAGTTTATTCTTCTGTATCTAGCTCTGTTGTTTTCTCATTTAAGGTGCAATAGCCAAGTCAGTTTTAAAAAAAAGGGAGAGAGAAAGGAAATAGAGACTCGACAATGCACCAAGCATCGAATCTGTTTTGCAAACTAAATTCCGATAGATAAATATCTGGGGAAAGCGCAGATTCCCTTACTAAGGACAAAATTTCTTGAATCTTCTCTGTATGCATCAATATGATTGTGGTCAGGGTAATCTATCATCAAGACCGGTGCATTATACTTCGCAACTCATCGTACTCTTAATGTAGGTTTTAGCAGCTCTCCTTTCTGAAAGGAGTACAAGTATTGTGAGAGTGTAGATGTTGTGCCGCAGCTAATACGAAAAAGGAGATACTGAGCAATATACGTTCTCCTATTCAAACATACTGAGTCATAACGATGTCTTGCGAAAATGTTAATATATGCATTAAGCTTGAAACATGGTGATGAGCAGTCCTTTTTTATTATTAATTGCTTCTTGATTTTATTTTGATAAAGGGAAAAACATTGAGATACTAAAAACATATTCCTATGAAGCAGGAGAACATGACAATTAGTATAGTCTAGAAATTCGTACTGATATGACGGGGAATCCTTGGTTGTAATCCGAAATACATGTGGAGTTTAAAGTAGAAAAAGTAAAAATATAGTCTCATAAAAAAAAATTAACAAAAACAAAAAACTAGTTGTGACGTTGATACATACTATAATACGATGTCAAGCTGGATTTACTTGCTCTGTAATCGATAATGTGATACTCTTGGAAAGGGCTAAGATATCTTATATGTCTATTATAAAAATAGCTCAGATTTCATGATATTCAACGGCGCTTAACGCATTGAAGTGTTTAAGTCAGGGTAATTTTTAGTACATGTTCGTACTTAATTATCTAAAATAATAATAGTGACAAATATTTATTATATCGAATTTAAATTTGTATAACCAAATCATATTATGGAATATTATATTATACAAGTTATTTAGGAGCTTGTTATTGTGTTTCCTTTATCTTGACTTCTTCTTAAATTTAGCTATAAGTCAAAAAAAGATGAAAAAGGAAAATTACAATGATGAGCACCAAGCTTTAAAAAAATGAAATAGTATTTAAAATTCACAATATTTATTTCATGGAAACTAGCTTAACGTCAAAAGTTAGTTCAGAGTTAGCAGGAATGCCTGGAAGGGCTTGTTTACCGTAGGCGTATGGGGCTGGAATGGTAATTCTTCTCTCGCCACCAACAGCCATACCGGCAACACCAATATCCCAGCCTCTGATAACTTCACCACGACCTAGTTTGAAGACAAATGGCTTACCACTGGTGTTCTTGTCAAAAACCTTACCGTTCTTCAGCTTACCAATGTATCTCATACCAACACGGGCACCCTTTTGAGCACCTGGACCTTCACCAATAGTACGGTCTTCGATAACAATACCACCTTCTAGAGTTCTCTTCTTTGGCTTGGTTTCCTTAACTTCCTTGGTCTTCTTGGTTGGACCTTCTTCCAAATCCTTCTTGAATTTTACCTTCTTGTCCTTGTGTTCCTTCTTTGGTTCCTCTTCCTCCTCTTCTTGCTTTCTCTTCTTGTTCTTGTGCTTGTGTTCATGTTCGTGATCGTGTTCGTGATCGTGTTCGTGGTGCTTATGCTTGTGCTTGTGCTTGCTCTTCTTTTCTTCTTCTTCTTCTTCCTCGATTTCTTCAACAGAACCAGCTGGAGCAATCTCATCCTCGTCAGGTGTTAGATCGTATTCATCGCTGTCTTGGGCTTCTTCTTCATCGGAGTAGTCATCGTTGTAATATGAGTCGGACAATCCCTCGTCTTCTTCATCTTCACTATCTTCCATGTCACCCATTGGAGTGTCGAATGGGTGCTTGACAAAGTTACCAACCAAAGAAATAGCGTAAGAACCAGTAACAATGAATTGGACATCTTCTTCTGGGGCAATAGTTAGATCAAGAGTTTGTTGGTAAAGAGTCTTTGGAGACAAAGTAGCCAAGACGTATTCTTCGAACTCATCATCATCGCCATCGACTTCGTCCTCATCTTCAGAGATATCTTCGGATTCTTCAGATTCGGATTCTTCCTTCTTAGACTTCTTACCCTTAGTCTTCTTAGACTTCTTGTCCTCTTCTTCAACTTCCTCTTCGGATTCTTGAGAGTCCATCTCATCTTCGTCGTAATCACCGTTCAAGATGTCATCGTAATCATCGTCGTGGAAGTTTGGGTTTCTTTTGACAATTCTCAAAGTAGATGGCTTGTCCTCGTCATCTAGAGCTTCTGGATCCAAGGCGGCCATAGTAATACGCACAGTGACTGGCATTTCAATGTCAATGGCTGGTGTTGGAATGTATGGCAATACATTCAAACTGTAGGTGGCTAATGGTAACATATCAGACATTGTTTACTGTTTTTGGAGGTCTAAAGTTTGTTTGTGGGAGTAATTCAAACGTAATTTCGCTCTAAATAATAATCGTGTGGCTAAAATAGAGTCCCAAACTATGTTCATTAACTATGGTTTATATATGAGAATTTGAGTCCCCTCCCATTGTGCCTCGGTTGAAAAAAAAATTTTGGGATACGAACAAAAGAAAAATTTGCTTTGCGTGTAAAGTGATATTCATTACAGTACCCAAATAGGTCATTATATTAAGAGTTTAACGGCATATTGGAAGGGCACTGGCGATCAGCAACCGAACAGTACTGTTGCTTCCTCCGTACAGTTAACGATAACCGATCAATATACTACATAAAAGGGTAGTCCCGGAGTCTAATGAGATATAAAGATGTTTAAAAGGGTTTATGTTTTTAAGTTATATGTTTTATAAAAAAAGAATTAATTTAAAAAAACACTGTATTTCTTGGTACTGTTATATTAAATTATTTGGGTTGTTTTTTAATTGTTTGTTTTGCTTCGGTTCATTTAGAACTTCAACAAGTGTGGCTTGTCACCGCTCTTCAAAGAGAAAGAAGCAGCCAAGTATTGCTTCAACAATGGGGTCTTCTTGATGGTAGCCAACAAAGCCTTGTCGACGTTCTTTTGGTCTTCAACACGTTCAGCCTTAACTTCCTTGGAGGTGTTTTCTGGGAACATTTGAGCTTCCTTCTTTTCCTTCTTGGATAGCTTGTCTCTGGCGAAGTATTCGACGTTGAACTTTTCAACGTTAACACCAGCCAAGTCGACCTTGGTGGAGGTAGCAATGACGTAACGAGCGTTAACTCTTCTCAATGGAACACCGTTAACCTTGAATGGACCGGTGACCAACAAGGTGTTGTCTTCCATGTGCTTCAAGTAGACAACTCTCTTACCTCTGAAACGACCAGCCAACAAGATCAAAACAGTACCTGGGACCAAAGAAGCACGTAGCTTTTGTGGACGAGCGGTCTTTCTGGTCTTCTTTGGGATAGCAACGTCTTCAGCTGGATACCACTTTTGAGGCTGTAAAAAAAGCATCTTTTATAATTTTCTTTCGGCAGTTTATTATTATTATTCAGTAATAATGTATAAAATAGAAAGAAATTCAAGTAAAAATAAAAGAATTGAAGATTGTTAGTAAAAAAAAATACAATAAAAAAAAATAATTTTCATAGATATCTAGATGCGAATTGAAAGAAAAAAGTTTTCATGATCGTTTTCTTCTCGAAATTTGTTTGGGAAAAAATTTTTAATTCCTATTTCTGATTTTTAAGAGTATTATCGTTTATTCCCACAATATTCTATTACTTAATGTAAAATCAGTCTATTTTGGTTTTTCTTATTGCCACTTACTTGATCTGCATTTTTCGATTATGCTGTTTTCCAGCTAGTTTTCATACTAATTTAGTATCTTACCTCTATTTCAATCTCAGTATACATTATTTCTTCTAATTTCTACCAATCATTATTACTTCCTCTTCGATAATTCGCAATTTTGTACAAGTATATCCATTTTATTCAGCGGGCGCTAGCACATACTTTTAGGGCGGTCATTTCCTGCAATAGTTTTCGTTATTCTTGGAGAATATGGTAAAATCTAGTATTTTTTAATGACTATGGTCCAAAATATATTAATAGGAAATCTCGAAATATACACATTTCCAACTTTTCCAGGAAATTTCCTATTCCACCCGTGTGTATGGAAAATTTCCAAAAGTTTGAGGAAGTTGGTATTCACCAACCCGTCACACCTTACTCTCTCTCACTCACACACAGACGGGCACAGTGTGTCTGGTAGTTGTGTTTCCTCCTGCCTAGCGTAGCGCCTCTCTCCCCTGGTGGAAAGACACAGCTACCTATTGGAAGTGCAGCAACTGGAAAGTTCCTTGCCCAGAGAGAATACAATGGCATAGTCCTCAGCCTAGGAGGGGTGTCAGTCCAGACCCAACCCAGTCTAGAGTAAAAGAGAGCATTCCCTGGTAGTAGGCAGAGTTTGGGCTTGCTTAGGTTAGGTTTAGGCTAGGCTAGACTAGGCTAGGCTAGGACACCCACGCAACCTAGACACTAAGGATTGAGAAGGAAAGGTGCGGTCCTCTACTCCCATCCTACTCAGGATAGTGCTTGCTACCGCATAGAAGCGATATTGAACCCAGTCAAGAGAGGGCTATCACTAAGGAACAGACACCATCTCTCCGTGATTCAGCCGGCACCCTCTCACATCCCATACTACACATAATAGCCTTAACAGCTTTTTTTTCTATCTTCATTTTCCTATTAAGGTAGTTTACCCGGTGTAAAAAACTATTCCAGAAAAGAAAATATTTTCTGTGATGTTTGGGTGTTCAGCAGTCACAAATTTATTTGCGCACATGATCCACCGTCAAATTAAGAAATATGACATATATTTCGACACTAAGTTCAGTTTAATAATTCGTTAATAGTTATTATTTAATACACTAAAAATAATTAAAGTCTCATCAGGAGTGGACTTATTATTATAATAAGATAAAAACAAAAATATAAATCAGGTCCTGAATTCCTCTGGCATTTCGGGAACAGGAGGTGCTTCATCAGCATTATATTCTAACTGTACTTGTAAGTGACCTTCACCAACATTAACCGTGATTGGTTGACCCATTTGGACTTGTTCATCTCTTAGACTAACTTGGCCAAACCCAACTTCTTTATCCTTACCTAGGGTGTGGACAGAGACAGCACCAAGGATAATATTGGCATCTGGAGAGGCCTTGAATTTAACCGCTTCTTGGAATGTGTTGACACCGGTTGAATCTGCCTTACTTTTCTTAGTCTTGTATATATACTTAATTCTACCTTCTTGCGCTAAGGAGACCTTCACTTGTACAGTCTTACCCAAGTTGTCACCAGAGATTATGTTTAAGGTTCCTTCAGTGGCGGTACCTGGAGCCAAAGTTCGGGCAAAAGTGCTAGCATTGGATGTGGCACCTGGAGTGGATTGATTACTGTTGGCAAATACCTCTGGTGATTCTGTAGGTGGTGTACGCGCCTCGGTGTTGAATGGATTGCCGAAATGTGGGGCAGGAATATGTGGCTTTGAGATATGTGGTCTGTTCATATGTAGACCAGCACCTTCACCATATTTCATATCCTTTTCTGTCATGTCCTTAGCTTCTTCGGCTATCTCCTTATTAGTTCTATTTTCATCAATGTTTGATGTCTCCTGTTTCTCATGCTTTTCACGCTTATGAGAGCCTCTACGGTCAAACGACTTTCTACCTTGGCCCAAAGATTTCAATAACTTGCTACCCTTACTCAAACCACCAGAAGCAACACTGAAGCCAGCACCTGCAATACCAACTGCTGCGCCAGCGACGTTGCCTGCAGCGTCACCAACATGACCCCCTACAGCTTTTAGAGGTGCGTCAGATAGACCACCTCCCTCCTTCTGATCAAGAGTTGGTTGGACGTATTGTGGAGTGAACTCTGCTTTGACCTTCACAGAACCTTGTGTATTCAATTTCAAATCCCAATCATATATTTTGTTAGGTTCAATGTTGGCCAACTCTAGAGGGACGTAACCCAGATCATCATTTGAACCAGCTCTATCCCAATCCCATATTTGCATTATAACCTTAGATCTGGATCTTGAAGGAATTGGAATCTTACAACGTTCATTCCAAATAGGATCTAAAGTTTTCTTCTCTGTATGAGTCTTGTATACTCTTTTACCATTGATGTAAATCGTTGCAAATGGATCGGATTTACCGTTTCTATCAGCAATCAACAAGTTAGAACCAGAGATAATATCTAAGTTCAAATAACCAGTATCCATAACCCTTTCGTTACAAGGTAGTTCTTCAGTTACAGGATTGTATAAGAACGTCATAGTAACCTTAGAATCGTTAATTTCTAATTCGATTGGTTTACCATAACCCTTACTTAGCAATTCCTTAGTATCAAAGCTGGCTTCTGCAATAACATCGTCAATGCTTTTCACAACTCTCTTAGACGACACTCTAATATGAATTCTACTGAAGTCTAAATCACGGATAAAGGCATTACCACTTTGGGCATCTAAGGACCCAGAGTCAGATTTTTTCGAAACAAAACAAGGGAACGAAATGTCATCAAATGCAATATGTAGGAATCCAGGGGCCTGGCTCAATTCCGCATGTGAAACTTGGAACGTCAAAACACCAGCAGACTTTCCCAGTAACTCTTCAGGGCTGATCTTCTCCTTCTTACCAAGTTTCTTTAAAGTATCTTCGAAAGGATCTGTTATATCAACGTATTCGTAATCGTCTGGATGCTTTTCCATTTTCTTCTTCAATTCCTCTTGTTCCTTTTCGAATTTCTTCTTCTTTTCTGATAACTCCATTTCCATTGGTTTGATCTTGGATAATTCGTCAGGAGAGTAGACAGGAACAGCACGGATGAATGCGAAAGATGCATTTATATATGTTTCCAACTGATTACCCTTTTTGTCCTTCAAAGTAAGTTTTGTAACTTCATCCATTTTGTCGTATGGTTGGTAACGCCCTGTATTCTTGTCATGCTTGGCTAGTTTACTTACTGGAATTCTAGCTGAGCCAATGAATCTGTCAGAGCCAACAGATTGATAATCTGCCAAACTTAATACAATTTGTTGACTTCCTGAGATAACTGGAACATAGACAATATAATTATATTCTGGCTTCGATGTTTCTGATTGATATTTAGATCTGTATCTTTGAACATTGTTTAATGACACAGAGAAGTAAGGGTCGATATCACCAATACCAGATAATGAGTCCAATACATGGGCGTCACGAACCAAGACCTTTACACAACCAATTGGATCAGACATGGCGTTACTGGAAACATCAATCATACCAGACATTGGAACAGTCTTCCATGACATGTCAACCTTGATATCACCTTGAGGAGAAGCATCTAAGAAAGATGACTTCATTTCAATAGAGTCAATAATTTCTGCCACTGTACCATTATATTCACAGAGCATTTCTCTGTGGGATTTATGGTCGTCCCAAAGTTTGATAGTAACCTTTGAGTCATCTTTAGAAGGAACCAAGAATTCAACAGTTTCTTCCCAATTTGGTTCATTATTATGCTTAACAGTTCTAAACTTTTTAACCAGATTATCATCAAGGTATAATTCGGCGGATGGATTCAAGGAGCCGGAAATAGATTGAGACAAATCCAAATTTTTAGCCATGTGTAAGACCAACTTAGCAATACCAACAGATGAATCTTCTTCGACAAAGTCCTCCTCGTCCTCACCCATTGCATCGGCAGGTATATCCTTGGCTGTAATGTCTTCGTCGTCATCATCTTCGTTAGCCTTATTTTCAGCAGGGAACCAATGTAAAGAATAGGTGATTGTACCACGATTGCTATTGGAAACCTGCAAGGTAGTTTTTTGATACTCTAATAATGGAGTTTGCAATAGCGAATCTAATTCAATCTCAGCTTGGCCAATTAATGCATCTTTTAAGAATGCATTGTAATCATAACATTTGAAGTACAATTTCTGGTTCAAGTTATTGACCAGGATATGTTTGGTTTCATTCCACTTAGGAGATAAAGTATCAGATTTAACATTTGTCGTTATAGTTTCTGTTGAACCAGTCACAGGGTTTTCAGGAGCAATAACAATATATGGATTGATCTTACTTGTGATCTCAGTAGGTGTTTCCAAATCAGTAGCGGAAACGATTGTGACTGCCAAGACACCTTGTGCGTCATTAGATTGGGCAGCAATAATTTCTTCCATATCAATATCTAAATGGTTTGGAGCAAACAACATAGGGCCAACAGTGGAGTTGATCATATTCTTAACGAAACTCTTCAAACCAGGTAAGAAAGACATAATATCTAAACCTAGTGTATCACCACCGATTGGTTTCAAAACGAAATCAATCAAAGGAGGTTCTAACAATTGAATTGAGACAATCTTAATATTTGGGAATATATTACCGAATTTCAACATCAAACGCATATTACCTGCTACGTTAATATCTTCTGTCAACACAGTTAACTTCTTCGAGACAATGCTATTACCAAGGTTAACACCTAGTGCAATTCTTGGGTTGATTTTTTGCTTAGCTTCGATTGGAGTCATATCAGATTCGTCGTTGGGAGTGAAAGCAAAAGAAATATCAATTTCGAAGGAGTCCTTACTGGTTTTACTGTAAGATCTTATACCTTGAATGGAAGGAGCTTTAGTACCGAGGGTAAATTCATCAATGGACAATGCATCAATACCATAACCTGGAGCAACTTCACTTAAGATTGGATTAACGTTGTCCTTGACTTGTTGAGATAGGACTGGCATATAAATAACCCAGAACTTAGATAAGAAAGAATTTAGCCACAAAGTTTCCTCCACACGGTCGGAAATGTTCTCATGGATTGTAGTTCTTTGCAGATCATCTCTGATGTTTCTGTTAAATCTGGTGTATTCAGAACCATACACTGACGCGGTTGCAAAGAATACAAAACCTAATGACCACCATGACATACCCATATAGGCAAATAACCAGGAAAAGAAACAAGTACCCATGATTGTTGAAGTGTTGAAGTATAAGTCATTGAAAAATACCTCCAATAAATAGGCTCTAACAGCCTTAGAACTAACGTTTGTTGGCTTACCAACACCCGATGAATGGAATTCACCAATATGGGACCAAGGGAAAGCATTTTGAGGTTTCTCCTTGTCGAAAACCTCATCGAATTTCTTATCACCTAAAACACCGTACTTGTCAATCAAGCCAGGTCCACTAATTGAAGTATCATTCATGTTCTTATCTCTAGAAGGAGCACTGCGCATTTCGCGAGGATGCACTTTCTCGAGAGGAACTGTACCCACTGTACCCTCTTGATTAGCAGTAGGTAGTTTACTACCATTGTTAACTGCGGAGGCCACTAAGATATCCTCAGGTGGTTTGTACATCTCTCCAATCTTCGACTCAGGAACACCACCTCTTGGAGGTTGGTCCGCATCGGTAGCTGCCGGCTGCGTAGATCCAGACTTGTAAGTTTCCTGCATCTGCGCAGTCAAGTTACCTTGTTTATGATCCGTCTTATCCCCATTGGGACCTGAAGCGGGATCAGCCTGCATTAAGTTTTATTTTTTTTTTGTTTTTGTTTTTACTATACCTGTTACCGTTTAGTTAGGGGTGTTAATTAAGGATAAAAAACAATAAATTAAAATATTCCAGGATAAAGAAAAAAAAAACTTTCTTTTAATAAAGTAATTATCTTTCAGGTATGATCAATTGATTACAATACAATATCTGTTTTTATTTCAGGAAATTAAGGAGAAAGATGTGATGCTAATAAAATAAACTCCTAGGTAACCCTTATAAATCAATAATTGAATATTTAATTTTTATCTTTTTTTTTTCAAATAAAAAACGAAATTGAACCCACCCCTTAACTTTACTCTATTTTTTTTTAATATGTCGTTTATTATGATAAATAAATAAATAACAGATACGATGACAAGATTAAGTGAGCATTAGATCATATATATATAAGTATTCTATGGATATGAATATTTAGATGCTAGTTCGGATCTCTTCTTGACGGCCCTTGCCAATTGTTCTGTGCTGAATAGATTTGATTCGAAAATCTTGTTTAGAAAGAGGTTATGGAAGTTTGGGTTTATGTCATGCAATCTGAATGAACAATATATTAACTGCAAGCAAACAGAGTCACTCACCTTATTGTGTAGGTCATTTTTAACCATGTCGTTCAGTGTGAATTGAATAACATTTGCAACAAACTCCAACATAGGAATGTTCGTTTCAACCTCTCTCTTTTTATTGCGTTCGGGATCACTTTTAACATCGATTTTTTCTTTTTTGGTCTGCTCATCTGTTTTCCTCTCTGTATCCTTATTTGAATCTTCATCATTGTGTTCTTCGACTGCTTTTTTCTTATCATCAACCTTTTCTTGTTCGTCTATTTTCTTATCATCAGCCTTCTCTTGTTCCTCTATTTTATCAGGCTTCTCCTGTAATTCTTCATTATTGTTCTCTTCGACTGCTTTTTTCTTATCATCAGCCTTCTCTTGCTCGTCTACTTGGTCTGGCTTCTCATTGCTGTTCGTTTCATCTTCATCAGATTCCAATAACTTTTCTATACTATCCTGCAGCTGTTTTTCCAAAGGTATGTACGTCAAAATCTTGTCAGTGGTGAAGAGATTAGAAAACACATTTAATGACATATAGATGTGTTCTCTCAGCACCTCAATCCTTCTCTTTATCATCATTTCAACGAGTGATTGATTCGTTAGGTCGTCATCGATTGCATACGTTGAAACCTCTTTCTGAATAAAATTGTATCTCATTGAAAGGAACACCACCAGCAGAGAGTTGTGATTTTTAGAATTAAATGGTGGAATTGATGACAGATAGGTCAGTATCTTTTTAAGTGAGTTTATGGTGACATTGGTGGAGAGTAACGTTACTAAACCGACTAACATAGTCTCTTCTATCTCATGCAGCACTGATTTACAGATCTCTTCAACAATGGATGATCCTGTGAATTTGGATCTCAAAGAGTTTGTGTATGTATATAGCATCACAGCCTCTTGGTAATGGCCCGTCTTGATAGAGGTACGCGCCAGGAAAGGAAGCTCCATCAATTCTGTCAAACTTTCCAGATTCTCAAGTACAGGAACTAAGTTTGTGGAGTCTGTCCCTGAATCATTGCTGTCATTGGCTTCAATGCGGGCCTTCAGCTTCGCCAAAGCGCTATGGAAATTATCTACTTTAACCTCCTCTTCTTCCTCTCCACTTTCACGATGATTCTTATTAACAAATTCAGTCTCCAATAACACTTCATCAAACGTTGTCTCTTTATTCGAAGATGCCGTTGTAGTTGCCACAGAATTCTCCTCTGTATTAGTACCTATCTCCCACAATTGATCCAGCAATGCTTTCATTGACCCCAACTTATCCTGGGTCCCACCGCGCAACATATATTGCGTGATATCTTCCTCGTTCTCCACTAAAAGTGCCCGCACCTTCTGATCCAATGCAGACATCTCTGCATCTACCTCAGCAATGTCCTCGGTAATACTCCCAGGCAATGCTTTGGGTGAGAAATACAACTCATAGTCCCTTGTCTCAGATTGTAGTGCCTCTTGCAACACATCTAAACAATACTTCTCATCCACCTCAGAGCTATAATTCTCCAATAAATCAGATAATATAACATCCATCTCCTCAGACTCTATTGCAATGCTAGATCTCGAAACGAATTGACTCGAGGTAAAGAAACAGTATCTGTTCTTTTAGATGGTGGTGACGCAATCCCAAAAAAAAAAATGAATGTCAAAACATCGAAAACTGTAAAAATTGTACTCACCATGAGGATCGAACTCAGGAACTGCCACCTATAAAACCACTGAACTCAGCATGACGATTGAAACGTTTAAAGAGGATAGCTCTTGGCAATAGTGAAGTACTATAGTCTAGGGTTGTGTGTGATGTTATCGACTGATGAATATGAGAAATTGATGTCATGTCTTACACAGTGATATGGCCTGATTGAAATACGCTACAATACTTCATTGTACCAATAAATATTGTATACTATTTAAATATATAGCTGAATTTAAGGTTGTGTACCGGAAACTTGAATTAGACAACTGTTACAGTTGTTTAATTTTGGTCTATATCTACCTCATTTTTCATGTTTTCTACGTACATCTTGTTTTTCTTGAGAGATTTTTAAAATTAAGCACTAGATAAATACGAACTTGTTATCTCTTCTGGTATATCATGTAAGCACCACCCAATGACATACGTTTGGTTGCTATATACTGTATCATAAAAAAAAGGAAAATATCGAATCTCAATATGAGATTCAAAAAGTTAAGCGGTCCTGTAAAAAATGACGAGGAAAGTTCAAAAAAAGAAAAGCACTCACGATGGGGGTCGAACCCATAATCTTCTGATTAGAAGTCAGACGCGTTGCCATTACGCCACGCGAGCTTATTATTTCTTGTGTATTGTCTCTTAACTTTTTGAAAGGGTAAGGGGGGCACCTCCATTGTTTTAAAGAAATTCAGTCTTGGTACTGAGATAAAAAGGACATTGTAATCATTATTAAAGTTATACAGAAACGAACAAGAACGACGTATTTGATAGATGTTGGCCCCACCTCTGAGGACCCCTTAATACGGATATAGTGTTATTGTAAGCGGATTTTATTTATAGTAATAAGGGGGGGGGGGGATGTAGGTTACTAAGAATGTGTAAAAAAAAAAGAAAAAAGAAAAGAATCCGGTTACAATTACCTTAAACCCATTTACATAAGCAAACTGAAGATTTATAAAGAACAAAGCACAGGCTTTGGCTATAATGCCGACGTTGTTATTGTTTTGTATTTTTTGATTGTGGGGGCGGGTGTTTTCAGGGCCCCCCCTGGGTATAGTGCTGATAACTCCGGTTTGCCGTCTCGAGGGTAAATTGTCTATTTTTTTTTCACTTAAGAAAACTTATATAATGGTCCCATATATAGTTGTTGAAAGAGTTTTTTCTTGTCTATGAACCTAGATGTAAGTAAATTCTATTACAAACAAGTAAATAAAAGAAAAAAATAGAATGTCTAAATCTTTTGAAGTTAGAGAGCCTCTGAAGACAAGTATCCATGGATTCGCGTTAGCTAATCCATCGCTGGCTGCTGTTGAAGAAGACAGGGTTTTCTACAGGGCCGGTAACAAGAAGCATGTTGCTTTGATCTCTGGTGGTGGTGCTGGTCATGAACCTGCCCATGCTGGTTTCATTGGGAGAGGTATGCTGAGGGCTGCTGTGGTCGGTGATATCTTTGCCAGTCCATCGACTAGACAAGTTCTTCATGGTATTAGGCTTGTTGCTGAGCAAAGCAATGGTGTGCTATTGGTGTTGATGAACTACACTGGTGATGTTCTGCATTTTGGATTGTCTGCTGAACGTGCCAAGGCCCTGGGTATTGATGTCAAGGTTGTAGCAGTTGATGATGATGTTGCCGTTGGCAGAGAAAAAGGTGGGAAAGTTGGTAGAAGAGGTTTAGCTGGTACTATTCTTGTTGAGAAAGTTACTGGTGCATTTGCTGATGCCCACTCTGAAAAATATGGTTTGGAAGGTGCTTACAAAGTTGCCAACATCGCCAAAGATTCCTTAGTTACCATTGGTTCTTCTGTGGATCACTGTAATGTTCCTGGTAGAAAATTTGAGACTGAATTGACTGCAGATGAAATGGAATTGGGTATGGGTATCCATAATGAACCGGGTGTCCACGTGCTCAAGCCAATCCCATCTACTGAGGATGTCATTGAGAACCAGATGTTGCCAAAGTTATTGGATCCTGCTGACAAGGACAGATATTTCGTCCCTTTCAACAAGGATGATGAAGTTGTCTTGTTGGTTAACAACCTGGGTGGTGTCTCTAACTTTATGATGAGCTCAATTGCCTCAGTCACTACACAATTGTTGAAGAAGAAGTATAACATCGTTCCAAAGCACACTATTGTTGGTACTGTTATGTCTGCTTTCAACATGCATGGTTTCAGTATCACCTTGATGAATACTTCCAAGGCTAACAAAGAATTGAAAGAAGCCTTCCCAGATTTGGAACTTGATGTTATCAAGATGTTGAAGGAACCAACTGATGCCCCAGGTTGGCCAATCAACTGTTACGATGCTGCACCAACAATTAACAATTCCTTGCTAGAAGACGAGGAGATCAAACATAATGTTGGTACCTATGACTTCGCAACTTTCTCTAAGTTGATGGACGGTGCTCGTGAAAGCATTATTGAGAATGAACCACATATCACCCAATTAGATAACCAAGTTGGTGATGGTGACTGTGGTTACACCTTAGTTGCTGGTGTCAAGGGTATTACCGATAATTTGGATAAGGTCTCACACACCCATTTGTCCTCAGCCATGGCAAAAATTTCCGAATACGTTGAAGCAGCTATGGGTGGTACCTCTGGTGGGTTGTACTCTATCCTGATTTCCGGTTTTGTTCAGGGTCTATTGCAAACTTGTAAGGACAAGGACCAAAAAGTCGATCCTGAGGTCTTAGCCAAGTCATTTGAAGTTGCTCTACATACTTTGTTCAGATATACAAACGCTAGACCAGGTAGCTCAACCATGATGGATGCTTTGGTTCCATTTGTCGAAGAGTTCAGCAAGACCAAGGACTTCAAGAAGGCCGTCGATGCTGCAGACAAAGGTGCCGAATCCACGAAGAAAATCGAAGCCAGTTTCGGTAGAGCATCCTACGTCGAGCACTCTGAAGGTATTGCTGACCCAGGTGCAGTTGGTTTGGTCTGTATCTTGAGAGGTATTGAAAAGGCCTTGTACAAATGATTGCTCTTTTTGTCACCTAAAAAAAGTTTAGGTAGTTTTGGCAGTGAACTTTTATAATCGATGAAACTTTATAAAGTAAACTCTGCCGAATTCCCATTTTAATGAATTATTCTATGTAACTAAATATACAAGTATAGTTACCAAATACTTTAAGAATAAATATCTTTATATCCACAATATATTGTTATATCATAATTAACGATGTGAGGAACGAAAATCGATGGCGACTTTAAAAATGGTTGGTGAAACTTTTAACGTGTATGAATACCAATAATTCAAATTTGAATATTTGGTCAAAGAGGATTGAGGAACTACCTTAGTAGAACTTAAGCAGGAATACAATTAGGTGATCCCCTTGTGAGGAAAGAAAAGAGAAGATAATCAGTTGGGAAAAAAATGAGTACTGATTTTGACAGGATTTTTATGAACCAGAGTAAGTTTGGTGGTCGTTTTAGAATCGCCGACTCTGGTCTTGGTTGGAAAGTCTCCGCCTCTGGTGGTTCAGCTAGTGCACAGAACAAGGCTCCATTTTTGTTGCCGGCTACTGAACTATCTACGGCTCAATGGAGTAGAGGTTGTAGGGGTTATGAGCTGAAGATTAATACTAAGAACCAAGGTGTTATTCAAATGGAAGGGTTCTCTCAGGATGATTTCAATCTGGTTAAGGGAGACTTCCATCGTAGATTTGGCGTTCAAGTTGAGCATAAGGAGCACTCCTTGCGTGGTTGGAACTGGGGTCAGACCGATTTGGCCAGAAATGAGATGGTTTTCGCCTTGAATGGTAAGCCCGTATTTGAAATTCCATATGCCCGTATCAATAATACTAACTTAACTGGTAAGAACGAGGTTGGTGTTGAATTCAATATCCAAGATGAAAACTACCAGCCTGCAGGTGATGAGTTGGTCGAAATGAGATTCTATCTGCCAGGATCTGTTGTTGTTGATGAAGAGCAACAGATTACCAAGAAGGAAGAAGGTGAAGAAGGCGTTGAAAATGCTGAGGTGGAAACTAAGAGTCTCGCTGAGGCCTTCTATGAGGAATTGAAAGACAAAGCTGATATCGGTGAGGTTGCTGGTGATGCCATTGTTTCCTTCCAGGACGTCTTTTTCACTACACCAAGAGGTCGTTACGATATTGACATATATGAGAACTCTATCAGACTTAGAGGTAAGACTTACGAATACAAGCTGCAACATAGTCAAATTCAAAGAATTGTATCTCTACCAAAGGCAGATGATATCAATCACTTAGTTGTTCTTGCAATGGATCCACCGCTACGTCAAGGTCAAACCTCATATCCATTCTTGGTCTTGCAATTCCAGAAAGATGAAGAAACTGAAGTCCAATTGAACCTATCAGAACAAGAGTACGAAGAAAAGTACAAGGAAAAGTTGAAAATGCAATACGACTCTAAGACACACATTGTTATCAGTCATGTTCTAAAGGGTCTTACTGGCCGTAGGGTTGTTGTTCCTGGTGAATATAAATCTAAATACGAACAGTGCGCTGTGTCCTGTTCCTACAAGGCCAATGAAGGTTATTTGTACCCATTAGACAATGCATTTTTCTTCCTAACAAAACCAACACTATATATCCCATTCAATGACGTGAGCAGCGTGATTATATCAAGAGCAGGTCAAACATCCACTTCTTCGAGAACCTTTGATCTAGAAGTGATACTTCGTTCCAACAGAGGTTCTACAATCTTTGCTAACATCAGTAAAGAAGAACAACAATTACTTGAGAATTTCTTGAAGTCTAAGAACCTAAGGGTTAAGAATGAAGAGAAGGAAACTGAGACCAGATTACAAACCGTCCTTGGGGATGACAGTGATGATGAAGATGTTAACATGGGTTCTGCCGGTGAGGACGATGAGTCGGTTGATGAAGACTTTCATGTTAGCTCAGACGATGATGAAGAGGTCGCCGAAGAGTTTGATTCTGATGCGGCAAGTAGTGGTGATGAGGATGGTGACCATGATATGAGTGACTCCGATAGACCAGCTAAGAAACCAAAGGTAGAATAATTAAGATAATTGTTATTTTCCCCTCTAAATCTTAATAGTTTATATATTATATAACTATATATTAGAAACAAAACTAATTAATATTGTAAATCTAAGAAAGCACAAAACTAATTAATATTGTAAATCTGAGAAAGCATAAAACAAACTATTGGATTTGATTTTGTAAATTCGAAAAATTAAATAGTTAAAATTTACTAAAATAATGTTTTGTTGGTTGATTGAGGAAATCAATGTGAACTCGCCTCTATTTGTTGCAAGAAAACAAAATTCATAATCAAGAGGATATATTGGAAAAAAAAGATGACATAAGAAATAAAGAAGAACATTAGCATGAGCTATTTAAGCAACCATTCACAATAGATTTAAATATTAATCTGGCACTGCTATCAAGATTGAAAAGGAATTATATGTTTACATGGATGATGGTATAAATTTCTGTGATGATTTCAGGATTCTGACTGATATGTATCCTGAAATTATAGTTACATCTGGGCTGGTTAATGGTGATCTTCAGGAGAAAGTCACCGGTACGTTAGCATTCAAGGTAAACTTACTGGATACTTTAAGAGTTAATTTCGAAGATGAATTCTGTGAGCTTGAAGGCCTAACTAGTGATACGCTTTCTTTTACTATTGACCCGAAACTATATCCTAATTTAAGAGAAGGTATTATTCTAGAAATCTCTTCAGAATGGATGAATAATGATGAGAAGATGGCTATTCTCGACGCTATTGATAAAGAGTTTGGTGATATGACCGATCCAGACTGTGATAGTTTTGATCCCTATACACCGATACTGATGCTAGTATTTAGCTTTATCCATGATGATTCAGCATCGATATTATTCCCAGAATACACTAAAATTTGTCAAAATAGAGAGGAATTTGATAAGTTCTTATCTATGAAAATAAATCTTCAAAAGGAACAAGAAGACAACAGCAATTTTGACTGCTGTATATGTATGGAAACAAAGAAAGGCAGAGAAATGGTCAAATTGCCATGTGAGGTTCCTGAAGCAAGACATTACTTATGTAGGGACTGTGTGATATCTTATTTTTCCACCCTGATCAAGGAAGGACGGACAGAACAAATAAGGTGTCCCGAATGTGACTACAAGCCCCTGGATCTCGAGAAGTTTACTGATTACAAGAAGATGAAGAAGGAACTTTTCACTCCACAAATCCCTTTCTTTTTTTTCGAGAACCTATTAGATGAGGAACAATGTAAAAGGTATAAAAATATGTTTTTGTCGCATGCTTCTACCAAATTATCGAAATACTGCCCATTTGCATGTAAAATATGTCCGAGATGCGATACATGGTGCATCAAAGATGATTTAGATGATTCTTTACTCCAATGTTCAAAATGCAACTTTGCATTTTGTTTTGTCTGTTGTCATTCATGGCATGGATATAATAACCCTTGTGGAAAAAGTGATCGTGTTCCTAAGGAGATCATAGAGGAGTACCTAAATGAAGAAGGCAAGACTACCGCTATACGCAAAAGAGAACTTGAAGCCAAGTATGGGAAAAAGAGATTGCAACAAGAAGGTGAAGAATACATGGCGGACAAAATGCTAGACCTAGCCATTGAGGAAGAAGGTTCCAATTTACAGCGATGTCCAAATTGTCGCCTAGTAATAGAGAGAAGTGAAGGTTGTAACAAGATGAGGTGCTCCGTGTGCCACACACTATTCTGTTTTATATGCGCAACCCTTCTTAATCCAGAGGATCCCTATGAACATTTCCGAGAATATGTATCACCTTGTTACGGCCGGTTGTTTGAAGGTATGCCCGGTACGGATGATCCCTAACAGATGTGATTTCTTCAACGAGTTCAAATGAAAAAAAAGACCTATTTCTTTATTTAATTAACGATATATTACATAATTTTTTATAGACATAAAAACATCAGGATATCAACAGCCACCATATTACCAGTAATTCAAGACAAAATACCATCATGTGGGGCATCTGGCTGATATCTTAATGACCATTTTGGTCCCAGAGTAATAACCAAAAGCAAATCTATAATGGTAAAAATCCAGGATACGACAAATACGAAGAAAGACAAAATGGCGACCAATCTTATAATGAATTGGAAAAAAGTAATCCTGATATCAGTCACCTCGATGGAAAGTGCCTCGAAATTGTACTTGAAGAAAATACCTGGTATCACACGCAAATTTCTCTTCTTGACATCCTCGATATCGTAACGATAATCATTTACAGAGTATTGAAATGTGTCAATTTCAACACCCATCTTCTTATATTTAGTTGGAATGGCTGAAATATGGTATAAGTACGCACTCAATGGCCTCTCCTTGTTGAAACGCGCTGTCTTATCCAAAGGATTGTCGATATATGGGTAAAAATCACCAAAGGAGAACTCGTTAATTGCATGAGCAAAGTTAACTTCTTCAATTGGAGGCTTCTTACCACTATAACCTAATCCACTAGCAGTTATTTGCAGCTCTCCTCTGACTCGGTTCACTGGAATCGATCCAAATATATGACATCCATTGAAGTTAGGCAGGTAATTTGCGCTTTCTGGGTCATCTTCGTTAAAGAATTGTCTGGTGTCTAGTTTCTCTCTGAACTCCGCTGGGATTGCTTCACCAACGATCTCATCAAGTTCCGGTGTAACAATATCGTTCACACCATTGACCTTCGAGTCGTATGGAATAAAAAATGGCATCTCCTCCAGTTTCAACTCCTGTATTGCTAGTTTTCTATCCCTAGTTTCATCACGAACATTAATATGTATGTATTCACACTTCACATTTACGTACAAATCCATGTTAATCTGAGCAGTCTCCCTAACGACATTATCTACAGTGTATTGCTGATCAATGTATCCACCAAAAAACTTACCAAACTCAGTCCAGCAGATGAATAGCAGGAAAACATAGGTCAGAATCGACGTGACACCACCTTTTGTAGACTTCTTCTTGTACACATCCTCCGTCTTCGGAAAGGCATCAAAAGTCCTGAGCCCAGCCATGATCCTTCTCCTGTTGAGTTAGTTTATCGATCTACTTGATAGCTTTGTTGTCTAGCTCTTCTTAGTTATTTGATTGATCATATTGAAATGCATCAATTTCATCAAAAAAGGAAAAGGTTGAATACATGTCAACGGAAAAAAGTGATAATTCCCGTGACCGAGTATTATCAATGTTATTTAAATTAATATTCATATTATATCAAAGTAATAGTAATGGGGTCATATATTAAAATAGTGTTTATTTTTTTAATTCTACTTAAACCAGGGTATAACCTGTTGATCTATCTAGAAAATCTGTTTTGGCAGTTGCTGGGGTAGAATCATTTTTACAAGAATACCTGTTGGCTGCGATAAAAACTAAGGGTAGAGTAAGACATTGTACTATGTATCTGAAGCAACTGATTATAAATCCACTTCCTACAGTAGTATTCAGCAGCCCCCAATTATTTAATTCCTCATCCATGAGGTCAGTTGGCTCCAAAAGTTTCAGCGAGGCTAGGTAGGAAATTGTAGAGATATATGATAAAGTGGCAGCTGCAAAAAGTGAGCAGCTGCATAGTTTTAAAATTGTAGGAACCACACGATGTTGCTTGCCAAATATTAGGACAAATCCAAAGAGCAATATGGACAGTACAAAGACCCCACTAAGCACGATTTCTACCAGGTGGGTATAAAACATGGCTTTGTTAGCCATTGCCAGAGTGAACGCTAGTTTTACACCCTTCAAATAGTTTTCAAGGTAGTTTTGGTTATCTTCAAACAGTATTTTTGAGAATGCGTTGTCTCGATAACTGTTGCTTTTTAGGAATCTCCTCATAGATGACAACGCCAAGTGATAAGTAAACACCAACGAGTCACCCAGCACTTTTGAATTAGCTTCATACTGTGGGGATAGTTTTCCCAATTGGATACCTACATCTCTAATTAATATCCCAATGAAATCCATGCCGTTGTCACCATTGGAGACACAGTACGTACGTTTTCCCTCAGTTGATTTGCAATATCCATAGAAATTCACCCTAAACACGTTGTTTGCATCAAATGTATCGACCAAGTTTTCATCGTTATATATTTGAGAATCAGTAAGGTATTTGGACCAGCCCATATCGATGGCCAAATATGATATCAGTTTCAGGAACTGTCGTACACTGGCCACAAAGTCCTGGGTGGCCCTTGTCCCCGTAATAATACTGATGTGGTACTGTGGGGTACATAGTGGTAAACCAACAGATACAGAACAGGAAAAGTCTGGCAAGTATAACAACAATTGAGTTGTCGCTAGAAAAAAAAGGAATGTCCAAAGCACGAACCTCTTAATAATCAGCATTTACTACATCTCTACTAAAAAATATTCAAGAAATATTAGTAACAATAAATATTGAGTTATTGATGATTTCGTATTAATATAACTATTTCATTTCTCCATTTTTTGTTCTATTATCGTTGGTCAGATAATAATTTTAGTACAAAAAACACAAAAACCCAACGTAGCTACAATATTTTTTATTTTCTTTTTTTTTATCACAATTTTTTGTAATAATGTTATTTCAGCTATTTACAGTTATTATGAATATACGCCATCGATTCCACTTTGTTTTTAATATATAATATTTAATAAAATAAAAAAACAACTTAAGAACAAAGCTCTAAAGCTCATCGCCTGAATTTTTAAATAAAAAAAAAAATAAAAATTAAGAAAAAAATAAATAACAACAATTGATGAAAGGACAATGGAGGTTTAAAGATAGCCTAGAAGGTCAATAATCTGTATTTGCATACCTGAGATTAATAAATTCGTTATCGAGTTTGAAGAATCAAAAAAAAAAATAGGATGGCTCGTAGTCAGAAAGATTTAGAAGGATGGCAGATCTTGATTATGGATGAGAATGATCAACTGGTTGATTATTTTGAGCAGAAGAGACCTAGAAGGCGGAGAGGTGTTCAGGAAAGAAAAGGAAAGGATCAGATATACTTGAAGAGAGGTGAGGATGGGATATTGCTAGCTGTGGGTGATTCTGTTACTGTTTCTAAAACAAATACTAAGGGCGATCCTAGGGACGGTGTTTGCATTATACAGGATATAAGGCTGAATACACTGAACAGCTTAGTACAAATATGGGCATACCTATTTTTAAAACCTGATGAAATAGATTCTGAGAGTTATTTGCGTGAATTGGTACCGAATTTTAAGGAATTTGAGAAAACTGATGTTGTAGAAACGGAATTATCCAAACATATCGATAGTAAAGAACTGTTTTTTGCTGCATCTTTGACAGAAATCAGCTTTCAAGATATCAATGAGAAGGCCAAGATTTTTAATAAGGATAAGTGGCAGACTCTGCCGCAGAAAGATAAAGAATTTACAAATATGTTTGTCGTTCAATATGCATGTGAACCAACAGGTGGAGGCTTTACAAAGATAGATATAAACGAAGAATCCAAAAGAATGTATGAATGGATGCCAAAGAAAAGCTTAGAATACTTTAAGAGAATAACTGAGCCTGAAGCAGGCAGAATAAAATCTGCAATTGAAGCTTCCACCACTGTGATTGATATAACCGATGATGACAAAAAACATTTCCCAACTAAGATAGAAGAACATGAAGATGATGCAGAAGTGGAGGAAAGTGAAGATGAAGATGAGGATAATGAAGACGACGAGGAAGAATATAAAGAGCAAGAGGTTGTTGAAGAACCTGTGGTTAAAAAGAAGCGTCCAGGAAGACCTAGAAAGATTAAAGCTGAAGTC
Organism: Nakaseomyces kungkrabaensis; assembly: GCA_030556385.1. Classification (NCBI taxonomy): domain Eukaryota; kingdom Fungi; phylum Ascomycota; class Saccharomycetes; order Saccharomycetales; family Saccharomycetaceae; genus Nakaseomyces; species Nakaseomyces kungkrabaensis. The sequence continues at coordinate 188,199 of JAKTPY010000011.1, read as the reverse complement.
CTACATGATTTGCCAATAGAAAATAAACAGGAGAAAGCTAACACAGGATCATATGAAAAAGGCGAATCGGAGCTTAAACTTATAGGGAAAAGAAGAGGTCGACCAAAGAGATCTTTAATTTCTGAGCTAACCTCTGAAGAAATTCAACCTAAAAAACGCCGTACGGGGTCTAATTCTGCAGAACATACTAAGAATGGTAATGATCGACTTAGTAATGCCGAATCAGACGACGATATTGATGAAGATAATGATGATGACTTCAAAATTGAAGAGGAAGTATCAGGCGAAGTGAATGACGACGAATCTTTTCATGAAGATGAAGATATTCTATCTGAAAATGAAAATTCATTACGTGATGAAGTTTATGATGTTGATGAGGAAGATAATAAAAAGGTAAAGAAAAGAGGTAGACCAAGAAGAAATAATATTGATAAAGGTATAACTACTACTAGCAAACCTGTAAGTAAAACAAAAACAACGAAGGGTAACAATAGCACAATCTATATTACTGGTTCGGTGAGAAAGTTCACTAAAAAAAATGTTGTTAGGGCTAAAAAAGGTTATACTCCATTCTCTAAAAGATACAAGTCTATTGATGAAATTCCAGATCTAATGAAGTTGGCAGATTTTAATCAAGAGTCTACGTTAAACTATTTTGCTAAACTTGGAAATCGATTGAGGACAAGTGATGGTAAAGAGCAGGTCGAAACAATCTTTTCTAAAATTAAAAAACAGCTAACTTCGTTTCATAATAAAGATGCAATTGTTAAATCAGGTAATATTGGTGACTACCTCCCAGCTAGAGAAAACGAATTTGCAGCTCTTTATTTAAGTGTTTATAGTGCCATCGAAGCGGAATCAGCAACAACCGTCTATATTGCTGGTACACCCGGTGTTGGTAAAACTTTAACCGTAAGGGAGGTTATTAGTGATTTACAACTAGCATCTCAACAAGGGGAAATTCCAAAATTTCAATACGTCGAGATTAATGGTCTCAAAATGGTGAAGCCAACTGATAGTTATGAATTTTTTTGGAATAAGATATCAGGTGAAGAGTTAACATGGGGTGCAGCCATGGAATCATTGGAGTTTTATTTCAATAAAATTCCAAAAGAAAAGAAGAGGCCTATTGTAGTTCTCTTGGATGAACTTGATGCATTAGTGACCAAATCCCAGGATGTTATGTATAATTTTTTCAACTGGTCTACCTATGAGAATGCAAAGCTTATCGTGATCAGTGTAGCAAATACCATGGATTTACCAGAAAAGCAACTTGGTAACAAAGTTTCCTCAAGAATAGGTTTTACGAGAATTATGTTTACAGGTTATACTCACGAAGAGTTGAAAACGATTATTAAATTTAGGTTACAGGGTTTAAACAACTCCTGTTTCTATGTGGATACAAAAACAGGTAAAGCAAAACTAGTATCATCAGAGGATAGTAATGATGTTCCTAAAGGAATGAAAAAGGTCCGTCTTAAGATTACAGATGATGCTATCGAAATTGCTTCGAGAAAGGTAGCCAGTGTCAGCGGTGATGCAAGAAGGGCATTAAAAGTGTGTAAAAGAGCAGCTGAAATTGCTGAGAAACATTATATGGCAAAACATGGTTATGGTTATGATGGTAAAGCGATTATTGAAGGTGAAGATGAGGCAAACGAACTGGAAGCTGGTGACGAACCTCAAATAGAAAGTGATGAAAACGGTGAAGTTCAGATTGTCAACATTAATCACATTATGAAAGCCTTGAACGAGACTGTGAATTCAAATACCATTAATTTCATTAGCAGACTTGCGTTTGGTGCCAAGGTATTTGTTTATGCCGTCCTAAATTTAATGAAGAAAAACAATACACTTGATCAATTGTTAGGTGATGTCATTGATGAGGTCAACTTACTACTTGATAATAACAGTAGCAATAAATATCTACGGACAATCCAGGGAAACTTATTCTCTAGTGAAGGAACTGGTAACATGGAACTTCGTATGAAGTCCTGGGACTACAGCATAAATCAATTAATTGAAGCAGGTGTTCTTTCAAAACAGTCCATGAGGAATGAGAGAATGGGTACCGTCAGATTAATGATGGCTGTGGAAGATGTTCGTGAGGCTATAGAAAAGGATGAAATAATTCGGGAATTATGAGTCTTCGTGATTTTTGCTTTTATTGTTGTGATGTGTTCTATTTGAAAGATTCTCTTATAATCATACCATATATATATATATACTATATATTTTATATGACTCTCCAATAAAAGTAACAAGGAAAGTCTTGCATTATTTACCAAATTTCCAATTCTTCTCCAGGATGCAAAATAATTCAGAAAAACTAAAACTATCACCGTCTATGAACAAATGTTATCCAAATATTAACTGGCCTTTTTCTTCTTATTATTCAGATACGTATGCAGCGTTACTAGGATGTTGAGATGATGAGCGTTCTTCGGTTTTAGGGCTTCGCCTTCTTGATTTATCTTGGGTCTTTGATTTGTTCTTTTTGTTGCCTAATGTCTTGTATATAAGTAGTGGGTCACCAATTTCATTTATTTCTGGTACAGTTAAGGTCAATTTGAAGATTTTCGCCAGTGCTACTTTGAATATCTTCTGCACGTTTATAGATTTAGCAGTAGAGCAAAATATCAGTGGTGCATCCATGACTTGTGCGTATTTCATGCTTGTCTTAGAGATCTTGTCCTGGTATTCCTCATCGAGATCAATAAAGAGATCGTATTTTGTCCCTACCAGCAACGGTATTGCTGAATCGTTAAGACCCAGGGCCTGCCTATACCACTCTTTGATCGAGTTTAAAGTCTCCGGTCGTGTCAGATCAAACAGGAATATTATGACTGACGATCCTAAAGTTGCAATTGGCAACATATTTATGAACTCTCGTTGACCACCAAGGTCCATCAAGGAGAATATTATATCTGTAGATCGTATACTAACTTTCCGTTTCAAAAAGTTCACTCCTAATGTCTGCGTGTACTCCTCATCAAATATATTTTGAACGTATTTTACCATCAATGAGGTTTTACCGACCTGAGCATCACCAACTAGACCAACCTGGATATCTACTTGGTTCCTCATGCTAGGCAGGCTTCTGTTTTCACTACCTTCGGATCCACCAACTGTATTGGAAGACATATTACTATACTTTATTGGTACCTAATGCTCCTTATTTGTTGTATTTGCTATTTTCAAAGCAATTGTTGTTTTTAAAAATGTCATAAGTGAGTTACCGTTTACAAATTGATTCGCTCGTCTTTGTGAATTTCCAGCTACTTACTCAAAAAGGCAAATTATAACGAAAAAATTGTCAAAATTTCCAAAACATTAAAAAATAAAAAATTATTGAATTAAAAACATTAATTAAATAAATAAGATAATAACAATCTATTGTGATTATTTAAAGAATTTTCTTTTATGTATAAGAAAATTATGGTAATAAAGGAATATTATTTTGCCTCTCAATTCTTAATTGCTTTTAAATGCAAATAGCATATGTAAGATTACTATTTCCTCTAAAAATTAAATGTGCTTTGGTATTGATAGAAATAAAATATAAATGATAAGTAAAGTTAAATTATATTGGTGGGTGACAGTAAATCATCCATTTTTCTTAGAAAAAAAAAGTATAATAACCAAGAATATTATGACAATCCATACATGAAAGTGAAAATGAAAATACAACCAAACCAGAAACGGCGAAGGATAGGTACATCACCGAAAAGAAGAAAAAAATTATATATATATCATGTCAGAAAATAAAATAATAGAAAATCATACACCTTCAATAGGCGCTTCTTCCTTTTCATTTTCTTCCATCTTCTTAGATTCTTCAACAATAATGTTGTTCTTTCTATCATCCTTTACTTCAAGCCCATCATTACCTGTCGAATCCTCCTCCTGGTTAATGTTTTCTTCTTTTACATCGTTAAGTTCGTTTTCTATTAGGTTAGTCTCTTCGTCGTTTTCTATATCCCTTTCATAAGAGCTAACGGAACCAGAGCTGCCATCATCGTCTTCTTCGTCCTCTTCCTCGCCGAGAGAATTATCGTCATCACTCCGCGAGTCGGTATCTGGAACAAGGGATTCTTCTCTTTCACGTGTTTTTCTCTTGTATCTTTCCACATCCTCCTCCTCTTCTGATTCTGGCTCCTCCTCCTCGATATTAGTTTGTTGTGTTGGAAATGAGACACCATTCTCCCTTTTCTCCAATTCTGTTTTCAGTGAAGAAGATATTTTGCTGAACAATTCCGCGTCTGTCATCCACTTCTGCTTATAAGACTCAATCTCTTCCTTCAGTCTAAAAATATCATCCTTCAGCATATTCTGGATATGCCTCAATTCAGCAGGCCCCTTTGAAAAATCATCATAAGCAGTCAGGGCCTCCGGCGTATCATTGGCTTCTCTCTGAGAATCAATAGTACTACTGTTACCTTTACTACTATTACTATTACTCTTAATTCCTCTAGACCTATCTTGGTTTCTATCAGTATTGAATTTGTCTTGCAAGTACCTCCTATCTATAAGCTTCTGTGTCAAGTCCTTACCGAGCTCTTTCTCCCATCCCTCCCTGGGCACAGTCAGGCTACTCTTACCCTCTGATAAAGAGGCCAATTCCTTATTTACCTTTTTTACAGAGTCATACATATCGGAGACCCGTTGTATTCTCTCTTGCAAGTTAGCTTGAAACTTTTGCAGGTTCTGCAACGCCTCACCGTCATCTTCCTTACCGTCCTTCAGCAGATCCATAGTCTTCTCATTATAATTCTGCCAATTCTCATAACCTATCTTCTTAACGTCAATATTAGTCTGGGCATCCATAAACCGAGACTCCGCCACGTTCTCAATATTCTGGAGGTTAGTCTCACTAAAGAGATCCCGCAATTTATCCTCATTGATATTACCACCCAGCATATCATCACTCATGTTTACTACTTTCCCCAGCACGTCCAAATACCTAGTAAAAGGACTATCGATATCACCATACTTGACTTTATCCTTCACTTGATTAACTTGCTCTTCATTTACAGACATAATTACCAACAAATTTTAAAAAAATATTATAATTCCTAGGTATACCCAAAAAAAAAGAAAAAAAGGCAACTTAAATGTATGGATATGAATAAAATCAATGTTAACTCCAATAAAAAAAATACCGTAAAATGTTGAAAAAAAAATTAATTAAAAACAAACTTGACGTTCTGTTTTTGGTCCTTTGAAACAGTTCAAACCCTCCTTCAAAATGTAGCTCCCACCACAAAGCAAATGCTTTTTGATTAAAACAAAAAATCTTGCTTTAAATCCGTTAGAAGATTGATAGTTCATAAAATGAAATTACTTTACAGAAATTAAACTTTTTTAACAAAAGATCTTCCATTAAAAACAAAAAGGAAAATTTTCCTACCAAAAAGCCATCAACCCCCGCAATTCTATAAACGTATATAATGACACAATACATAAATGTCGTATACTTATGGTTCTGGAGTTTTACATGACTTACGTCTTAGCATTTCAGCAATACCGTTGGCAGACGAAGACGCTGAGCGTTTTGGAATATCTGATTTTGATCTGAGTGCCTTAAGAGGAGGTGCATTCTTTCGTATCTCGAGAGACCCACCATTACGCAGTTTCAAGTCTTCTATTGCTTGGTCTGCTGAGACCAAGGTCATGTAGAAATCCACGACTGTATCGTGGGCCTTGATACGACTGCGATCAAAGTTTAGGACCTGGAGTCCTTCTCTTGAGACAGCTCGTGAAAGGGCAACGTATGCCTGGCCCTTCTCAAAGACTCTCTGTAGATCAACTTTAACCTTTGGTAGCGTTTGACCCTGAGATTTATGGATCGAGAGTGACCACGCAAGCATTAGTGGTAGTTGGACTCTGGACACTAATGGTTTCTCATTCTCGTCCTCGATTGCCCAGTCTTCAGGTTCTACAAGAACAGTCCTGGTGGTCATATCAGCTGTCTTGAATGTTACCAGTGGTAAACGCTTCTTTGAATCTGCATTCTTATACAGCTCTTTAATAATAGTCTTCTTACGCTCGATGTTCTTCTTTGCATCTTCGTTACTGGTCTCAATTTCAGACATAAAATCAAATAAAGAATCGTCTAGATCATCCTGTGGTACAACATTTGAATTGCCGTTAAAAAAACTTTCCTTTTTCTTGCTAGTTCTCTGAACATCATCTTCTTCATCTCCACCATAAAGCTCTTTCAAAGATTCTGGTTTATTCTTCAGCTCCTCCATATCATCCGGTGAAATATTCGAGTCCGTTAATATAGTACTATAGAAGAGATAAGTCTCGGGATCCATAAACGCAATAACTTTACCTAGTGAACCATTAACCAATTGTGCATCGATATTCTTAATCATCATAACCTGGGCTCCTATCTTCAATTGCAATTGTTTTGGTGCCAGGAAATTCTGCAATAATCGATCTTTCATTTCTTGATCCTCCAAGAGACCACCATCAATAGCATTATATGTGAATACTTGACCTGGTAGTCTGTTTAATCTGGACCTGTTAGCACGATCAACCTCCACACGGGTACTATATAGTTCTGCGGGAATAATATCATCATCAGGTAACGGACGATTTAGTTTCCTAAATTCCAACTCAGTTTCTGGGTCAATTCTTCCAAGTCTCATCTGGTTTAACATATCTATAAATTTGGAATCACCTTGTTGACGAAACACTTTTTCTAGCATAATCGTGACATGTATTGCTTTTCGCCATGCTTCGGACTGAAAGGCAAATTTCATTGGAGTACTGGCATCCTTTGTCACTGGTGGTAACTGAAAGAAATCCCCACATAATATAATTTGGATGCCTCCAAATGGCAAGCCATTTTTCCTTATTTTCTGCGCGATGTAATCTAATTTATCAAATAGTTCACCATCTAACATCGATATCTCATCTACAACTAAAACTTTGATCTCAGACCACCTTTTAACGTTTTTCTTGGATCTCCGTACTTTTCTATAAAGTTTTGTTACGTCACCGTTCCCTAAACCAATCCCTGCAAAAGAGTGTACGGTAATACCACCAATATTACACGCCGCAAGCCCAGTTGAAGCTGTAACAGCCACCCTCTCGGGTCCATACTTTGTCTTTAACACTTTGATCATTTCTCTTAGAAGGACAGATTTACCAGTGCCCGCACTACCAGTGTAAAATATGTTATGTCCTTTCTCAGCTAACTCTATAACAGTTTCCTGCTCTTTACTAAGAATGATGGGTATCTTGACTCTCTTTCTATCAGGCATTGCTATCTTGCTCTGTTTCTTATTCACATCAGTGAATACAGCTCGTTGTGTCAGGAACCTGAACTTTTCACCCAATTGGGCTGTAGCCATCCGCACTTCTTCCTCTGAGACCTCTGAGATATCCTTTCCGAGTATTTCCATAATCTGAAGACTTGTCTCTTCTTGTTTAGGCTTATTATCATCTTTTTGTACAGTTATCGTATCTTCATTATGTTCGAATGGCTTGGTAGCTTTCTCGTCAATTTTTATATGCTTTTCATTGATGTCAACGTTATCATAGTTATTGCTGTAGGAACTCACGTCAAAATGCAGATCATCTGCACTAATAGATAATCCCAAGAGGTTACTATTTTCAACTTGCTTCTGTGAAACTTTATCTCTCTGCGTACTTTCGGCAATAGTTGATAGATCATTTACTTCAGGTTTAGGAACCAATGCCTTCAATGGTACAAACATAGGTGGTTTCGGCGGAAGACGTGGCTTATCATCATGTAACAACTCTATAATTGAACTATCATCGATATCCGACAGCCCACTAAACGTCCTATTATTCTCTAGAGTTTTAGCATTATTGTTATTATTATTATTATCCATATCGGATCTAGCTAATGCGCCTACGATTGGCCTTGGTCGTACCTCATTGCACTGTTTCTTACTGATTTTGGGAGGACTCATAGTGAGATCATCCCAATCGCTAGAATCAGAGAGTAATGCGCTCAGCTCATCATAGTTTATATCATAATTCTCCTTATTACTAAGAGTGGAGTTAGGTCTCTTGGCACTCATAGCTAGCTTCCTTACGATCGGTCTGTTAAATAAACGCACACTAATCAATCGTGGACAATTAAACATAAATCTTTCATCAAAAAATCAAAAAAAAAAGCAGCAAAGGAAAAGCAGGAGATATGCAAATGTAAACACAATACACCTGAAGATTAAATCAATTCGAATAGCTTATTTGAATGGTTGAGAGGTTGTTTTGGTTATTGCTAGAGGTCATCACGTTAAAATTTCTCAAAAAAAAATCAACGCGTTTTTTTTGCAGCTGAAAAAAAAAAAAATTCTTTAAAGCTCATCGCAAACTTGATCTAATATTTAGTAAAATTCTATAATTTGTTTCCAGGAAGGTGCTTGAGCCCCGTACGTATCCATAAGAATTAAGTACGTCATAAATCGAGATATATTGAAAGAAAAGATAACATGTCCTTAGGAATTTTGAAAGTCACTACCGGTGAATTACGCTTAGAAAACGTGTTACAAACTGGTCAGGCATTTCGTTGGATATTGGATGGCGGTGTTTATTCCACTACTATGCGCATCATTCCAGAGAAATACTCCATTGTTACATTAATGCAAGACCTAAAAACAGGGCACGTCACTTTTGACACTCCATTAGAGGAAGGATCAATAGACCAAGAAGTAATTAGGACTCATTTACAAAACTATTTCAGGACCGAAGTAGATCTCCATACTTTACACCAAGAACATTGGCTTGCAAAAGATGAGAAATTCAAAATGCTAGAACACAAGGGTATTAGGATCCTGGGACAGGAACCATGGGAGACACTTGTGTCATTCATATGCTCAAGTAACAATAATATCAGTAGAATATCAAAAATGTGTCACGCTCTAACAGAATCATATGGTGATCTAGTGGGAAACTTCCAAGGAAGAGACTACTACTCTTTCCCAACTAGTAACCAAATCGCTGAACATGCTACTGAATCAGCGCTCAGAGATCTGGGATTCGGTTATAGAGCAAAATATATCATTGAAACCGCTAAGAAATTTGTAGAGGAGAAAAAAAAGGCTAAAATAGATAGCGATACGATCTTCTTACAAAATATTGCTAAAGAAAAGGATTACCTGCAAGTGCGCGAGTTCTTGATGGGGTTTTGTGGTGTGGGACCCAAAGTTGCAGATTGTGCCTGTCTCATGGGTTTGAAGATGGATGAGGTCGTCCCAATTGATGTTCATGTAGGTAGAATCGCCAAGAGAGACTATGGTATCTCAGCACCTAAAAAGGATCTACAGGCACTCAGAATAAAATACAATGAGCTACCGATAACTAAGAAGAAAATTAACCTGGAACTGGACTTTATTAGGCTAAAATTTGTGGAGTTATGGGACTCTTATGCTGGATGGGCACAGGGTTTACTATTCTTTAGGGAAATTGAAAAGTCTTCGCCCAAGAAAAGATCTAGCCCCAGCCAGAACGATATTATAGCCAAAAAACTCAAATATGAAGAAGAGGAAAGATTGATAAAGGTTGAGGTCTAGACAGAATAGTCTATAGGCCATACAGGAAAGCATATTCAAATATCAAAATATAAAATAAAGCAACCAAAAATATTAGGCACGAAAACAGTAACATAGAGATTATCTTTAAATAATTTTTATCAATATATTCTATAAACATATAATGAACTATAATTAAATCCGACAGATTGGATAGGAAAGTCTTTTTATACCATCAAATACTATTACGTCTGTGAAGAAGATATTCTTGTTCTCTGGTACCGGCGATAGCTGCACCAGAACCTGGGATATACGGCATATTACCTTCTTCATTCAAGGTTTGTAGGAATACCCTACCGAAGTTGGCACCGACTTTGTAAATTTCTTCGAACTTCCCGAAGTCTAAAGTAGCGTAGTTTTCAATAGGTGGTCTAACATAAATAACACCTGGAGTTCTCTTAGCTTTTTCTAATGCATTGACTGAAGAGACGTAACCAAGTCTAACTTGGATTTCGGCCATCGTAGGAATATTAGGATGACTTGAAAATGGATTCCATCTATTAAAAACAATCCAGAAACCATTCAAGGAATCACCATAGTTCATAGGGGTCCTATCATCAACCGAGCCTACATCAACAGCAAAAATCGTGTTGCATCCACGAGCCTTCATCTCTGTTACAGGTAGATTATCGACGTAACCACCATCTAACAGCATCGAACCATTATCTTCAATAGGTGGCAAAAGGCCTGCCAATGACATTGAGGCTCTAATGTATCTCCAAGCATAACCATAAGAATGAATTTCTTGGACAGATTCTGTGATGTTGGTTGAGTTACAAAAATATTGGATCCAGAAATCTTCTATCCTTGTATCACCAAATGTCTTCCAAATACCACGGTTGAATTCATGGCCTGTAGTGTATGAAGTAACTGGCCATGTCAAGTCACCAAGCATCCTCCACAATGAGGAAATTCTACCAGCAAATTTCTTCACTCTACCATAAATAGGGACGAGATCATAATCTTTAGCATATAAACCACCAACAAATGATCCAATAGAAGTACCTCCAATCATATCAATAGGTATACCACGTTCCTCCAAAGCTTGTAAAACACCCAGATGACTCATTCCTCTTGCACCGCCCCCACCTAATACTAAGCCAATGGCTTGACCAGATAAGATTCTCGCCAGTCTCAAAAAATCATCTTTATGACGGTGAACAGGGGTGTAAAATTGACGTTCTCTACGTCTAAATCTTGATGAAAAGTTCTCGACGGTTACCTTAATCGAATCAGGGAGCAACCTTGAAATATTGTATTGGGTCATTTTACCAAACTCAGTTTGAATGAATTTGTCAACTAGTGTCAAAGCACCTATATTACCAGCCGATTCTTTGACAGTAGCCACTACAGAGTCCACATTAAACTGGATATGGTGATGCGTGTGAACCCAAGGACGATGACGTAGCCACCTTTGAGTTAAACCTGGTTCAACATATCTTTCGTTGTGGAGAAAGACAAGCTCGGTTCTTGAAGTAGTCTTGGATTTCAATAATAAACTTTCATATTCTCCAATTTCAGGGTTGTCAGTTGCATTAGCAAGAAGAATCACACAATCTGCCTGTGCAATACAAGTTTTGGTCCAAGTAGACTTCAAAGGGGTATCCGCTATATACACAACAGTTTGATAAGCTTCTTCTAGTTCGGCAAAGTATCCACTTTCTTTTAATTTGGATAATTTATCGAACGCATGCCTACCAAGGTGTGTTAGAGTGGTTCTTTGATTTAAACCGATAGTGGTTCTTCCCACCTGCTTGAATGCATGAACTAGTTTCATGGCAAACGATTCGACTGGTAATCCACCTGTGATAGGTAAGATTGTAATTGTTCTGAAGTTGGTATTGTTAAATTGGTTACTTTGATCATGACCATATGAATGGGCATGTGTCGATGAGTTGGGTGAAGTTGGAATGGTTAAGTCCAAGCCGTGTCTCATACCAGCCTCTGTTCCCATTTTTGATAAAGCCATATTTCCTTGGTTGCCGTTAAGAATTTTCTTAGCAACTAATCTAGATACTCTCACCATGATAGAAGGATGTTCGATGGCTAATAACTCAAAAAGAGCACGTGGTATTCTGGCCAATTCAGTATCTCTAACAGCAACGATGGAAGTCATTCTATCCATTGCTGTCAGGACTTCAACTTCACCAAAACTCTCACCTTGGCCAAACTCACCAAGAACCGCTGTATTCTCAGCGTTTATTTCCATTTTACCATTTCCATTTCTTTTAACTTCATCAAGTTCTGGATTCCTGAGTTGTCTCAATCGACCATTCAAAACGACATAAATACCATTAGCAGGATCACCTTGATTAAATAGCGTATCTGATGCGTTTAAGTGGACCCATTCCAGTGCATGATCCAATTTCAACATTCTGGGTGTTAACAAATTCGTTAAAGTTTCCGCAATTCTTAGATAAATTAAAAAATACTTCTCACAAAGCTTCTCTAAAGTTTTATAAGGCAAATAACCAACATAAACATCAGTTTTAGCAATTAAATTGACGAATGATTTCCCAACCAATGAAGATAGGTAACCTGCAATTCCTCCAGATTCAATTGTAAATAATGTCTGAGTCTTCTTTTTCTTGGCCTTCTTATTACCAAATAATTCTTCATTTTTATCATTAGCAGTTGTTACATCAATTTTACCCGTGACAATATAAAATAGACCCTTGCCTCTTTCATCTTGCTCAACAATTGTTGTACCTTGCTTAAAAAATTGCAACTCAATTGCCTGAGCAAATTCATTCCTTGCATACTCATAATCAAGATTTGGCGAGACCTCCTCTCTATATGCTTTCTTTTTTTTAGAAGCCTTATGTTTCTTATTGGAAATAATGGCATAATCACTGGGCAAAATCCTAATCATTGTCTGTGGTGCAGCAGAGGAAGCAAATGATGAAACCAAAGAAATTTCAGATGCTCGATGCGAGCTTACCTCAGTTCTGGTCCCATTTGAAGAGCTCGGACGAACTGACATGTTCAACTTACTTACTCCAACATACGTCAACATAGCTTCAACAATTGCCATACGTACTACAGAATCTTCAGTTTCTTCCTGTGCTGAGAAGGATCTCAGTTTTACATCATTGTTCTTGCTTGCTTTTAATATATCAGCACGGCTTGATGTTTGTGTAGTAAACAAGGAAGGGCGTCTCAAAAGCTTTGGGTCGGTAGGAATCGTGTTTTTACTACTATTCTGTGAAGTTTGGGGAGAACCTGCCTTTGTAATATTATTAGAATCAAGACCTCTTGCACCTGCTGATAAATTTATCCTAGACAATGGAACATTTGACAACAAATCACCAGGATTATACTGGTCACGAGATTCTAACACAACATGTCTTGAACCTGTCATAGGTGTTGGTGAGTGAATAAATGAATTCTGCTTACTTAAATCATTACCTTTCAACTTTTCAATAGAACTAGGATACTTCGATGAGTTATTACTTGGAGATTTTTGGAAGGAAGGAGGGCCAAAGAATTTAGAGCTCTTCCTAGCACTTGAGGATATTTCTTTATAAGTTATACTTGAAGAGGAGTCGTCATTTTCATTTTGTCTAAATTTACGAACTACTGCCTCCTTCAAATAATCAGGTATTTGATAATCCACTGTTCTATTCAATAGTAATTCGGTATATGCAATTTCATGTGTTAAGCCCAGGTAGTTGTGAGCAGTTTGGAAAGTTACATGATATAACTTAGTCAAAATCATTTGAATAATATGTGATGCTGATCTAGGGTATTTGGCAGTAAGTTTTACAAATGCTTGAGGGGGGATAATTGCAATTGTACAATCTGTTGCAGCTCTTGCAACCACTTTTGGAATGGAAAATGGCAATGGTAATTCTCTTGGTTCCACTGGCAATGGTGACATCACATCTTCTGAATAACTCTTTAATAATGGATCGTTCTCTTTAGTCCCAACCCTCGAGATCAACGAAGATTTTGCGTTTGTACTAGTATTTGATTGGATAGGAGAGAGTGCATATTTACCTAATTCCAGTCTCACAGCACTTTCATCAATTGAATTGGATAATTTTGAGCCACTATTCATCAAAATACCAGGTCTTTCATCGCTGTTGATTCTGCTTACATTTTTTTTGGAATTCATAACTATTTCATTCGCAGATGTGAACAAGTTCAGAATATTTACCAAAGATGAAACCGGATTTCCAGGTTTAACAGTGTTTAGTAGTTGGAACTTACCTAAACCATCTTTTAATCGAATAAAACCAGTGGTTTCGTTATCGTCTTCATCGTCATCGTCATCATCATCGTCATCATCATTATAAAAATCACTTCCATCATTAGATTCATTCATCGAGAGACAATCGTTTTCAGAAGAAAAAGGCTCTTCAAAACCACTTGGTGTTTTCATTCTTAAGATTCCGTCGTCTTCAGTATCGTCATCATTTGCCATACGATGGCGAAATTTAGTTTCTCTCTTATTATTTTGTTTCAAAATTGAATATACTGAGTTGGAGTCATCAATAGAGAACGGGTCATTATGGTCTTCATTATTTTTCTCATCAACTTCATGGTAGATGTCAAGGGTACCTTCTACAACAATAGCAAATCCAACTGAATTGTCAAGCAACAGGATTTCCCCTTCATCCAGCTTTTGCGTCTTCATATTTTTGGTTAGATCGTGGAAAACCGGCTTCTCTAGATAACCAAATATTCTGATAGCACTTAAAAACTGATCTAGGTATGATGACAAAAAGGTATCATCGTCATCAGTAGTTGTGTGACGATGGTGGTTGTATCTACTGTCATGGGTATTAGAGAATCTTCTTCTCCCATGACGTTTCATATCATCTGCGTCTTTGCCATTGCTATCGTTCTTACCCTTGATCTTGTTCTTGTCTCCAATACTACCTTTTCCACTTGCAATACTGGAACGTCTTCCATTACCAATACCATTTGGATCATCTAGGTCTGATGTCAGATTCTTGTACTGACTGAACCATTTATCTTTCAAAATATCATAGGTGACCCAAACACTAATCAAAACTAAGAGCAACAAAACACTGAAGGGAATACTCAATTGAACTCTACTTGCTTCAAAGAAAACCCATTTGGGAAACCGTAACATCAAAAGTGTCACAAGATACCATGAATATTTAAATGCCATATGTGTTGTACCACTTATGAAATATGTAATAACCCAAAAGCAATTGAATATACCAGATAAAAACCAATGCTCTCCTCTGGTTGACCCACTCCCATTTTGGGTAGTACTTCTACCATTATCGCCATTAGCATTAACTAACCGTTGCGGTAGTCCAGTACCATTATAATTTACCATTGTTTTTTCTTTTTCACCTTCTTCAACGGAAAAAAAACAACAAAAAGTATTAACAATATGCAAAATATGAACAGAATTGAAATGAAAAGAAAAGAATAATAATAAACAGAAAAAAATGCCAAATGATAAACAAATGCTAAAGAAAGAGATGTTTTAATATATATGAAAAGAGAAGATTGAAATTTATTATTATTTTTTAGATTATTATCCTTCTTTATCTTTATTTTTTTATGATCGTAAAAACAAAATGAAAGGATTAGAAAATAAAGAAAAATGATTTTTTTTTAAAAAGCAATTGTAATTGTTTCCATTTGAATTTATATAATTTAGAGCAAATAGAAAACAAAGCAATATATAAATATATATTTTAGCCGCCAAGAAAAAAATGAGAGAAAGAAAAGAAAATGCTTTCTTCTTCTGCTCCAGTATTTATATAATTCATTTTTTTTTTTTTTTCTTCAAAGTTCCATTGAATCTTTCTCTCAACCAGTGCCCCTGAAATGAAAAAAATGCTCTTCCCACGCGCTTTTATAAGTTTTAGTCACCCTGAACCGAATTAAAAAAAATTGAAATTAAGTAGTCCCTCCCCCCCACCCCATCTACACGCAGCTTCTCTCAAATTCATCGAGTTAAAAAAAATTATGTATACATAGTGGTGCAAGGGTGTATCAACCATTTTTTTTGGTCACGCCTCCACCTTTTTTTTCTTTCCTACGCATTTTTTTCTCTGAGAAAAAAAATGCTTTGTAAACCCCACGAGATCTCTAAGCAGCACCTTCACCCAAATTAAGTAAAATTGCCGCCCAAAAAAAATTGATATTTACCCGACTTAAAAAATATCGAATTTTCTAGAATTGTACATTAGGACGAATAACGTGAAATACGTATTACATGATGTGAAATATATCGGGATGGCAAGTTTGAGAAAAATTACGTATGCAGTGATTGTTTACATGTTTTCCTAAAATGGTTAATACCAAAAAAATGATAAAAATTCAATGTAGCCAAGTGTGCTTAGAAAAGTGTGTAAAGAGAAAATTCGCGTTTAAAAATCCCAAGTTATTTTTTATCGATTTCCAAGACCAAAACAAATAAATAAATTTTTTTTATTGTTCAAGACGAGAGGGGGTAGGAAGAGAGGAGGGGAAGAGGGGGGTAAGGAAAAGGGGAGGGATTTTTTTGTTAATGCGATGATGAGGGGCTGATGGATGATATGGGAAACTATATAAGTAGCTATGTTTCTACGATGATGCTGAAAGTTCCTTTCTTGCCTTTAATATCACTGGACTGAAAATAATTAACCAAAAAAAAAAATTACTATATCATTCTAAAATTAAAAAAAAGATGCAAAACTACCAAGAATTGACTCAACTAAGCCAAAAGATTAGAGACAGAGTTTCTCAAGGCTACCAATTGCCAGAACAGCAATTCCAAAGAGTTCCTTTGCCACCAATGGCTCAAGCTCCTATGCTAGTTAACGAACGTACTGTTTCTTCTAGCTCATCTCTAGAGATCTGGGAACGTGATCTAGATGAAAGATTGGAGATGATTGACAAGAACATTTCTAACAACAAGAACGGTGCTGCTGAATTGAACAAGATGTTTGCCTCTGGTAAACTAGAAGAAATGGAATTTTAAAAGAAAATAAAAATGAATTTCCTTGCATTTTTTTTTTATTATCCACTTTGTTCTTAAACCAGCATTTTTTATTTAACATCTTTCACTTCTCTTCTCTTTCTATTTTATTACTATTCTATTTAAAATCATTTTGGGTTAGGAAAATATATATGAACTTATCAATATATCTAGGCACTATACGTACTAATCTTATAATATACTATTAGCACATCAAACTATTACAGCCGTTTTTTTAAATGTATTACGTTATATGTATTTGATTCATAAATTTGATGCAAAACGTACACATAGATATATCACGTGACACATATATTTTCCTTCATTTTCGTCCTCAGAAAAAGTCGAACAAAACGAATCCGGAAAAAATGGGCTTCGACCCCGGAAGAGAAAAAAAAAAAAATTAGCAGGGACTAAGGGAAAAAAAAATAATTACGAGTTATGAGCAATAATTAAACTTACAATATTTTTTAGAAATTTATTTGCCTTTTTAATTATTTCTTGGCTTTAAGTTTGAGTTTGACATTCTTATTTGAAAGCAGATATAATAAGAAACATTAAAAATGCCAAAGACGGACGCTGAGGTTAACACCGAGAAGATTAATGCTGCTTTGAAGGTGATTGAGAACAAGAAGCATGAAGGGGAAGAATGTGCTACCAAGGTGCCAGATTTGACTGTGTACACTATGGAAGATGGTACTAAAGTTTCTACTACAGATAGAGTTGTCAAGAGTGTTACCCCCATTATCGGTAGGGTTCCAACTGACGATGAGGTCTTTGATAGGAGTACGGGGTTACCGAAGCACGCGTTTCTAAGAGAGCATTTCAAGGCTGAAGGTAGGATTACTGAGGAGCAAGCTCTTAAGATTCTTTCTATGGCTACGGACTGTTTGAAGAAAGAACCTAATTTGCTAACAGTACCTGCACCAGTGACTGTATGTGGTGATATCCATGGTCAATACTATGATTTATTGAAACTATTTGAAATAGGTGGTGATCCCGCCACAACTCCTTATTTATTCTTGGGAGACTACGTTGATAGAGGTTCCTTTTCTTTTGAATGTCTGATTTATCTATACGCTTTGAAACTAAACTATAATTCCCATTTCTGGATGTTGAGGGGTAACCATGAATGTAAGCATCTAACATCATACTTCACTTTTAAGAATGAGTGTCTACACAAATACAACCTAAAAATATACGAAGCTTGTTGCGAGTCATTTAATGCTTTACCACTCGCTGCGTTAATGAATGGTCAGTATTTCTGTGTACATGGTGGTATCTCTCCAGATTTGAAGACACCTGCAGATGTTAATAAGATTAATAGATTCAGAGAAATTCCTTCTCGTGGTCTAATGTGTGATCTTGTCTGGTCAGACCCGATTGAGAAGTATGACGAATTAGCGGACGATTTAACACAAGGTACTTTTGGAATCAATCAAGTCAGAGGTTGTTCCTTTGCATTTACATACCAGGCTTCCTGTGAATTTCTACAAAGATCAGGTCTATTATCCATCATTCGTGCACACGAAGCACAGGATGCTGGTTATAGAATGTACAAGAACACTAAAACTTTGGGATTCCCAAGTTTGTTGACTTTATTCTCTGCACCAAATTACCTTGATACTTATAACAATAAGGCTGCTATTCTAAAATACGAGAACAATGTCATGAATATTCGTCAATTCAACATGTCCCCACACCCATACTGGCTACCTGATTTCATGGATGTGTTCACATGGTCGCTTCCCTTTGTTGGTGAAAAGGTAACCGAAATGCTTGTTGCTATACTAAATATCTGTACAGAAGATGAGCTTGAGGAAGATACACCATTCATTGAAGACAAAGTAGGAAAGATAGAAAATATTGACTCTAAGACTTCTGCTGCCCCAACTGCTAGTAAATCAAATGCTATCAAAGAGGCTCATCATAAATCATCAATTCTGGAAGATGAGCATAGAAGAAAGACTCTAAGAAATAAAATTTTAGCTATTGCCAAGGTTTCTAGAATGTATAGTGTCTTACGAGAAGAGAGTGATAAGGTGCAATATCTAAAGAGTATGAACTCTGGTATACTACCAAGAGGTGCTCTTGCACACGGTGCTGAGGGTCTAAATGAGACCTTATCTACTTTTGAAAGGGCCAGAAAGCAGGATCTAATTAATGAAAAGCTGCCACCATCACTAGAAGAAGTAAAAAAAGAAAAGCAAGAATATTATCATAACATTCTAAAGCAAGCTCAAGAAGATAAGTTATAAGCATTTATTCAAAGGTCTATTTATTATTTTTAGTCAATGTTAGTTATTTTCAAAAGCAATCATCGTGACAAAATTTATTCTATTTTTGTTTAAAAAATCGACTACTCTATAAGAAATTTAATGAGAAATTTAGGTCATAGACTATAATGTATATTGTTTCGTATTGGTTTAATAGGATACCATTTTTACATAGTTTATTTATATTTTTTTATTGATTCGTCAACTCTTTGGGTATCATATATTAAACTTTGTTCGCATTAAGCTGCTAACTTATCTGGAGCCAATAATAACGAAAAAATAAAAAAAAAATAATCAAATAACAATAATAATAACAATAATAACAATAATAATAAATCTCTATAAAACTTATGAAGATACCTTATTTCAGCCTAATTCCTTCTTCTCTTACAGCATCCAAGTAAAAAAAAGTGATAATAAACCCAAAGCATGCAAATTAATGCTAAAGAAAGTAAAAGAGAAGAAACTCTATTTTGTCTTAACTACAATTTAATTTCAAAAAAAAAAAAAACTTGATATTAAGATGAAATGTTTGAAGTTTATAGTCAAAAACCATTTTCCTTTAATAAGTGAGGGAAGAAAAAATAATTCGTTAACATAATATCTTTAACGTAGACGCAAATCACTAACAATAAACTCACCGTCACCTAGATGTTGCGTATTACCTACACGTCTGACGATAAATTCCTTCTTATCCTTGATGTAGTCTACAATGGTAACGGAAGTATTGTAAACAATGATTTTTTGTGCATTGTTTGCGTTGTATCCTAGCCATCTAATAATAGCTCTAATGGAACCACCATGACTGACCATGGCCATATTCTTGACACCATCCTCACCAGCGCTGTGGACATTGCTTTTTATAGTACCTGTCAATCTTTCCATAAACGAGTCAGCTTCTTCACCGAAATCTCTGAAGGAGGGTTTCCCATGCTTTTCAGCATACTTTTCAGCCTCTGTAATATGCATTCCCTCGATCGGACCCATAAATCTCTCCCTCAGACCACTGTAGTAACGAACATCTTCTTCCGACAGCTCACAATCCATTTCAGAAAGGAAACCGTCAGTGGTTTGACGACATCTCTGCAAATCACTACTGATCACACGCTCAAACTTGATATGACGATCATTTTTCAAGTACTTCCCTAGCTTATGTGCTTGCTCAATACCAGTAATATTCAGAGATGTATCCTTGTGTCCTTGCAAAATCTTCTTGACATTATGATCTGTTTGACCATGTCTTATAATAAATATACGGACAACGTTTTCATCGTCGTTATCAGAGTAATAAGGAATGTCGCGGGTCATTGTATAATAGTTTAGGGTGATGACTCTTCTCAAAATTTATTGTAATCATTCATTTTTTTTTTTTTTTTTTTTTTTTTTTTAATTTTTTTTTTTCTTTATTTTTTTTTTTTTTTAAGTTATTTTTTTGTACCATTTTTTTTTTTTACAAAGATTGTGTGTTTTATTGTAAC
>JAKTPY010000011.1:0-167914 GCA_030556385.1 Nakaseomyces kungkrabaensis | reverse complement strand
TTTTTTTTTTTTTTTTTTTTTTTTTTTTTTTTTATTGAAACTTTTTTCATCTATAATTTTTTTTTCATTAAGGCGATTTTTGTTCAACTTCGATTGATGCTAAAATATTGTGTGTGTTAACGGAACAAGTTTTAAGCAATCATTCAGTGAGCTGATTCGAATAGACAAAGATAACACAAGATGCAGAACGAGCCTATGTTTCAAGTCCAGGTGGACGAGAGTGAAGACACTGAATGGAACGATATCCTGCGGGCTAAAGGTGTTATTCCAGAGAGGCCACCATCTCCTACACAGCAGTTGGAAGAAGCGTTGGAAGAGGCTATTGCCAAACAGCATGCTAACAGGTTAGAGGGTAAGGATTTGTCTGATTTAGAGGACCTTGAAGATGATGAGGACGAGGAGTTCTTGGAATTTTATAAGAAGAAAAGACTTGCTGAAATTGCGAAGTTACAACAGCGGTCGAAATTTGGAGATGTGTTTCACATTAACAAGCCAGAATATAATAAGGAGGTTACTTTGGCAAGTAGAGGATTGACTCGCGAGCCTACCGAAATGGATCAATTGGAGGACGATGATGAGAAAGAGTTGGAAGAAAAAGAGAATAAAGGTGTCTACGTTTTTGTGCATCTATCTCTTCATAGTAAATTACAAAGTCGTATATTAGACCATCTTTTCGAAAGCTCGGCCAAAAAATTTCCAGAAATCAAGTTTGTTGAGATACCTGCTAACAGAGCCATCGAAAACTATCCAGAGAACAACTGCCCGACTCTTATTGTGTATTATAATGGTGATGTCGTCAAGAACATTGTCACATTACTAGAATTAGGTGGTAATGACACTACAATCAAGGACTTGGAGAAACTAATAGTTGATCTTGGTGCGACAACCGCGGAGGATAAACGTCTAGTAATCAATCAAGAAGATTATGAGGATGAAAGGAAATTGAAATTCGCTGATAAGAAAACTATTCGTACAGGTATCACAACCAATACCGATGATGATGACGATTTCTTTGATTAAGTATCAATCACAAATTTTAATGAACATATATATAGATTTTTATCTCTAACTCCTTTTTTTTTTTTCTAGTTTTTAACTTTTTATAAGTTTTTATGCATAAGTTTGGATGAAATGGTATTCATATTGGCAATGTTTGCATCTTTGCCACTATAACTATAGCTTACATGTGCACTAGTTGCAACAGATTATCAAATCACGTGTGGTATAATTTTCGATGGAAAATTTGGTAATAAAGAAAAAAAAAAGGGACAAGATTTACATCGTAATTATTATAGTATTGGTCAATGCTGAATAAGTAAAAGGATTGAAACAGAGCACTATATAACAAATAAAAGTAAACATGTCGAGGAAGATATTAATGCTGCATGGATTTGTCCAGAATGATCGTATTTTTTCTGCCAAGACTGGTGGGTTGCGGAAAGCGTTGAAGAAACTGGGTTACCAATTGGATTATCCTTGCGGTCCTGTTGCTGTTGATAGATCCTCTTTGATGAGTAGCAGTTCGGCAAAAGAAGTTGAAGCTGATGTAGCTAAGCAATTCAATACTGATTTAGGTCCCGGCAGGGACGGTAAGGAGAATGAACTATTCGGTTGGTGGGAGAGGAAGGCTGGTGGCAGTTTCTATGATTACGAGATTCCACAAAGCACCTTAGAGTTTTTGAGATCATATATCCTCGAGAATGGACCTTACGAGGGTATCCTAGGTTTCAGTCAAGGTGGTGGTATGGGTGGCTACTTAGTCTCTGATTTAAATAGACTATTAAACTTGACCAAGGAGCAGCAACCAGACTTGAAATTTTTCATTTCATTTAGTGGATTCCGTCTAGAGCCTGAAATCTATGCAAAACATTTCCAGGAGCACCCTATCAATATACCGACACTTATTGTCCAAGGTGAACTAGATAGTGTTGTCGTCGAGTCTCGTGTGATGAGTCTATACGAGGCTGTACTTCCTCAATATAGAACTTTACTAAAACACCACGGTGGTCATTTCATTCCAAATCAAAAGCCATTCCTGAACCAAGTGTGTGGTTGGATCCAAGCGGTAACATCCGAATCCAAAGACACTGATACTGATATAGACATGTCGAGTACCAGAAGTAATAGTGTACAACCAGAAATGGATAATGATATTTTAGATATGATAGACTCAATGGGCAAATTATAAATAAATTGTTTTTATATATGGACTCTTAATACTTTGTCTTTCTCGACGGACAGTACCATAGTTACGGCAAGTAGCTGATTTTTTTTTTTTTTTTAATAATTTTTGCTTTTAATGCTGAAAATTTAAAATGTAAGGACTTACTTAATTAACTAATAATCCCTATAGATAGTTATTAATTAATTATTTTATTTCTATATTTTATAATTCTATCAATTTGCCTAGTTAAATTTTCTTACATCAACATTTAATCATAAAATAATCAAGAAAAAAATAATAATAGATTGAAATTAATTATTTTTTACATTTTAAAAAAAAAAGAAAATTGAAGATAGGGCGTTCGTAATAATTTTTTATTCACTTCCATTAGTTAATTAAATCAAGGAAGCAGATAATTATTTTGGATATATTGTTTTAATTTTTTTCAGCTTTTTGAAGAAATCAACTAAACCAATAAGAATCCTTTTTTTCTTTTTTTTCTGTGAGATAACAATCATTGAAATTTAATTTAAGGAAAAGTTTGGAATTTGCGAACAACAAGAAGATTTTGCCATTAATAAAAAGTAATTTACTTGATACGGACGCTTAATTTTTTGGATACACAATATATTTATAACAAGATCACAAGAGTTGCAAAATTAAGAAAAAAAATCTTAAATATGAGAACACTCCAAGTGAAAAAAATATCAAAAGATACCAAGAAGATTCAAAAAAAATACCTAGATGCTCCATTAGAGTTCAGGAAACAAGATATTCATGAAACCATTAGAGAACTCCTCGATGATATTAAACCCATAGAGTTTGAGTCCTATCGGGATTACTATCTCATCAATACGTTTAAAAAGGGTATTTCTGCAAGTGGTCGTGTTAATTTTGATAATCTTCGAAGTGGTAAACATGCAGTTTACTACCAAAAACTAAAGAGAACAAAATCAAAATCTGACGACGATGAGAAAGATCATATGTCTAGATCAAGTTCTAATGGCAGATCAAATACTAGGTCTGTAGACGATGGGGAAAGTGATGATACCGATTATTCGTCTTCTAGTTCAAAGAGAAGAAATACTAGGTCATCAGCCCAGGAAGAAAAGCCAGTAATAGCACTACCAACGTCTTCAGAAAGAAACTTAATAAATGGTGATATCTCAAAAAGTAGTATTTTACCTGAATCTAATAGAGGACAGGGGAGTGTACGCAGGTCATCGCGACTAAGTTCTCAGCATCAGAGTCCATTTAAAGGACAGCTGGGGCAATGTAATGATGGAGATGATGAGGATCAAGATGGAGGAGCACATATCAAAGATTTGTATGAGAGTCTAGTTCAAAAGGTTATAGAACCCAATAGACGTTCTGATTGGGTACTACCCCCAAGACTTCGATACCAACCTGAAAAACAAATGCGGACTAAGCCTGCTTTTGATTCTGTTAAAATTAATGAACTTGTTGCGAATAAAAGTATCAGAAATATTATGAGTAGATTTGAAGGTGGTGTTGCTGGAGTCCGGAAACGTGATTGGGAGTAATGGATGGAAATCTTGTTAATATAATAATATTCAAAGTAAAAAATAAAATTAGAAACGAGTAATAATATAGATAATTAAGAAATACGAGACTACTATAAATAAAATTGGGGTCCAACAAAACCCTATATTACATAGTTGGAATATATTAATTTTTTTGTTTTGTTTTGTAATCTCTCTATCTAGCTCTTCCAGAGAACTTGATAATATAAATAATTGTTCAATTCAGTAATGATTTATAATGAATATTTGTTGTTATTCTTGTATCATCAATTCTGTTCGTTAAGTTTTAAGCTCTTGGTATAGTATTTAATTTCTTTGATTAAGGAATCTGCATCCGGTTTGGGACTAACTAAATCAGGAACAATACCATTGGTTTCTAGAAATTCCTTAGTGGTAGGGCCAATGCATGCAATTTTGAAATGCCTTAGGTCATTCTCTTTAATGTAATCCAGTATACCAGACATACCTTGTGGAGAAAAGACAACTATCCAATTGCACATGGACACATAGAGACTGAATCTCCAGGTGTTATCTGTCAGCTCTGATGTCTTGTACATTATAATTTCATCTATTTGAAAACTACGTGGTCTTAAGTATCTAGGTATGATATCTTTTCTAGTTTCACCAACCAAAAATAACGCCTTGGCACCATTTGGGTATTCATCGTGGATAATTTTGGACAAGTTGAGACCATTACCTGCATATATACCACCTCTAACATCAGTAAATCCTATATTTTGTAAGAATTTAGAAGTTGCTGGACCCACAGTATATGTAGGTTTGGTTATCAATTTCTGTTTCACAGAGAGTAAAGCCGGTAAGTTAAGACATTCTATTGACCTCTGGGACGTAATAATCAGGAAATCATAGCTATCAAAAAATGTGGAATCTTTATTAAAGCTTGACAAAATATTTTCCGGCACATTTTCATGAGTTATCAGCGGCATAAATATAGGGTCATTGAAGAATTCACATTCTTCTTGTAACTTTTGAGCATACGGATCATTATCTCCTACTGGATTCTTTAATAACATAAGCGTTGTTAATTCTGGAGCTCCAGTCATGAATCCAGTCATTCTTATTTTGTTTGTAGTTCTACTTTTAATTTGCAGAAACGTATTGCTCCAGTCTTCTTGTAATTTATCTTAGTAATCTTGTACATTACTTTTCATGATTTTTTTTTTCTTTTTCACTTGATCCTATGACAAGATCTAATAGAAATTTGATCTTTAGCACATTTTCAAGTGTAGATATACGAGCCTGATGAGTATTTAACGAATACAGTATATATCCCAAGAGTTTTAATAATTTACAATTATATTTAAATTAAAAATCTAATTGTCCCGAAGAAAGCGAACCATAAAACACCTAAATGCCAGAATATGAAAAATAAAAAGACATACAAGTGAATAAACACAAATATATCTCTACCTTTCAAATCCCATTACAAAGTGTTGGATTAGAAATCGGGAATAAATGTCAAAAATACTTAACATTAAAAGTTGATCTACTTCCGGCCATTTGAGCTGTAAAAAATTGCATTTGGGGTCAAAATTTATAATGCATCAGCATGGTATTCCGAAAGGGTAGTTAATATGTATGGTTCTTTTCTAAAGGTGAAAAATAAGGAAAAATACGTAACGATAAGAACTTACATGAACAAAAAATCCTTCTCTTTTTATATAAATTGCTGAAGGCAGTTAGAAAGATGTAGAAAAAAAAATTTTTCTGATGCGTTGAAAATGATATGTTTCCTATAATAAATTCTCATTAAAAAACCCATTTTGTATGAGAAGATTCAATAAAATAGTACTAGTACTTTGTTAGCACGGTTTTAATATGATACAGTATAACTCGGAATATATTCTATACCTGCTTAGCTCACAAATAAAATCTTGATTACATAGTTTATTGGAAAACCCTAACACACGTGGTTAACGTATGAAAGAAGGACCTACGTGACAATCATAAAAATTTTTTTTTCTTCTGGCAATTTTCTTTATTTAAGGTTACTTTTGACAGTTCATCTTGAAGCTTTCTTCTATTACTTCTACTATTTTATTTGGTACTATTTCTTAATATACAACCAAGGACGTGGTCTTATATTTATTGTTCTGGATGGACGGGCTTTACGCTCCCCATTCTTTCGTTGGTTCTTTTCTAATCAGTGTCAAAAAATGGAACTTTATTTAAGACCACGTCTGCTTGCATTGGAAGAATTTTAAAAAAATTGAGGTGAATTCTTTACACTATGAGTTTTCCTTATTATTTTTTTTCCGCAAGTATATCAATATAGGGATGATGTATCTCCAGTTGTTGATTTATGAAATGATACATTTGGTCATAATTCCTCCCACATTTTTTACTTTTTATGTTATATGATATTTGGAAAATATTTTTTTATTTTTCTTTATCTTGCATTAAAATTAAACTATAAAATTTGTAGAAACATTTCTATATATGTATATTAGTCGCTTTCTTCATCCTCAAGCGCGGCAAATGCATTGAAACCGTGGACTTGCTTATCAGCTATAATATCGTTGTTATCAGCAGGTCTGCTACTGGATATGTTCTTATTGTTTGGCTTAACTCTGACAGTTTCTTGAGTAACACCACCCTTAGTGGCTGGAGCACTAGTGGCAGCTGCAGAATCTTCGTCACCAGAAGTAGCTGGGGCAGCTGGTTCCAAAGTAGACCAACCGTCAGCATCAGTCTTGACCTTTGGCTTGTTGTGCTTGACCTTTGGTCTCATGTGGTGGTGAGAAGATCTTCTTCTGTTGCCGTGGTGGCTCAAAAACTCTTCTTCCTTCAACTTCTGTAGTTCCTTGACCTTCTCGATGATAGAACGGAACTCGACATGGTCGAAAGAGGTAACTGACAAAGTCTCAGAAGGCTTCAATTGGATTAATTCTTCAATAGTGTACTTAACCATTTTTTTTTCTTTCTTCTTTGGTTGATAGTAATTCCTCACAGTATAGTATTCAAACAAACAGAGTTAGAAACTTCTAATCAGCACGAGTACTACCTTTTAAAATGAAAACTATTGCAAAATGTAATTTTTCATTGAAATTTTTTTATTTTCATTGTACAAAAAAAAGATTTTCCAGTTTTTTTTCGTTTTTTTTCATTACGCTTCGATAGCGAAAAATTCAGCCCAAAAAAAAAAATTAAGAAAGTATAATGAGATGAGCCCTCGAAAAGTTGAGAAACCTTAGCAAAGTTCATCATTTTCCTTGGTCTTGATCTTAATCAACGTAAATAATATAAATAAATATTGAGGTTAACTAACTAAGTGCTAGTCAACTACAAGTAGGAGGAGTTTTATTGTTGTCATACTAATAATAAGAATATTTTTAGGGGACAAACGATATGACTGAACTTATTGATATTCCTTTTTTGTTAACTAAGGATTGTTCAGATGATTTGCAAAGTAGGCTTAAACATTCTATAGAAACAGGGTCTCTATTCCAGTCTCATGAGAGTTTTAAAGAGGACATCGACGAAGTAGTGAGAACAAGGCGAGCATTGATTGGGATGCAATTTAAGGATCCCAGCCTTATATCCAAATACTACAAATACCTTGAAGGGCTATTAAAGAAATTTGGTTCTGAATCACTAAGTTTCCCATGGTGTTATTCGAACTATTATACATATCATGGTGACATATTCATACAGGAGAAATTAAAGGCTGAACAGTGTAATATCTTGTGTAATCTTGGTATTACCTACTACCATCAAGCTAAAAAGATAGACGATTACAAAAATAGTCTCCCGATTGTGTGTGACTTCTTATTGAAAAGTGCAGGATGCTTTAAGGAATTGTTGCATGAAATGAATAAACCGACTACTGAATCAACAGACTTAAATGAAAGTATTATCAACGCTTTGCAACTTATGATGATGGGATTGGCACAGGAAACGGTTTGGTTCAAAGCTCTATCAAAGGGTAAAGAATTATTAGTTGCAAAGTTGGCTTATAAAGCATATGAATATTTTCAGAAATCATTATATCATTTTGAATTAGCTGGACAAACCACTACATATGTTCGAATGATTGTGAAATTCGTATCTTTTAAAATGTTCTACTTTAAAGCAGTTGCAATGTATCGTTTGTCACAAAGTTTTGATAATATTCATGATAACATTGGTACCATGATCAAATGTTTGTCCATTGCAGTCGCTTCATTGAATAATTGTGAGTTAGAATCTATGCCTGTATTCAAGGCTAAATGTCTTCAGAAGCTAAGGGAGTTTGAAAAATACAATGATTTCATATATTTACAAACAATACCTTCAAATATTCAATTCACAGATATTGTCGAAAAGTTTCAATTGGCCGGTATGAAAGAGGTCATTCACCTGCCACAAATAAACTCGATTATAGAATGTAATGTGGATAAAGTCCTTTTTAGAAATCTACTTCCGGTGGAGATTATGGACTACGGTAATGCTTATAATGAAAGACAAGATGCTTTTATTAGACAAAGATTTGCGGATCCATTAAATGCTTTGAACAAACTTCTTAACGATGAACTAACAGCTTATTATGATATAGATCCACACCATATTGTGGGTAGCGATTCTCAATCTAAATCATTTGTGTCACCAGAGGAATTGAATGTTATCGAACTTTCCTTTGAAGATTTTGAAGCTAATGCTGTAAATATTGAGATACAACTCACAAATATTAAGTCCTATATAGAAATGGAGATACAGAATGATAACGAAATAAGGTCAAGATATGAACCTGGTAAGTGGAATCTGATGCCATCTTTTGAATCAGCAAAACCTTATTTGGAACGAGTTGATGCTTTTTTCCAGTATTTGGAAACTGGTAGATCAATCAATTCAGATACAAGACAACTTTTTGATCAAATTGATAAGAAAATTATTATTAGTAGAGCCACAAAAGCTTATATGATCACTCAATATAACGACCCATTCTTGAGCAAAATTGAGGCTCTAAAGAAAAGAAGAGAACGATATATTTCTGAGATGGAGAAGAAATCCTATCAAAACAGAATTCTTTCTAAATTGATTTTATACTTTAAAGAGCATGAAGACATTCCAGAAAGCTCTGCTGGTAAGGAGGATTTGTTTGAGAATATTTACCGAAATCACATTAAAATATTTGATAAAGATTTAAAATTTATTGAAGATTCCAAACAAGAAAATATTGATTTAGTTAGGGAGATTGCTGAGTATAAAGGAAACGATGAGCCAGGTACAAGTAATGAGGAAGCTCACTCTATGTACATCCATGATGTTAGAAGGTCATTGGCTTTACTGGATGAAGTCAGGTCCAACCTTAAAAGTGGTACTAAGTTTTTTCAGAATTTGATTGAAAAGACAAATGGTTTGCTTCAATCAGTTATTGAGTATCTAAATAAAGTTAAAAATGACAAGGAGGAAATGATTCAAAAATTGGAAAATATATAAAAACCGTTAGATAGATGGACAAAGAATTAGCAACAAATGCCGCGTGAAATTCTTTGAACTGTACTTATGATGTTAAATAATAATGAAATAGTATAATGCATTGCAACATTATTTTGATGAGCCTATGTCATTATTGGTAGCTGCTTGCTCGGCTTGTCGCAATTTCCACTTCTCATATTCAGCCTTCTTTGTTCCTCTATTTATATTTGATCTATGCCTTTTACTCTTGAGATGAATTTGCCAGTTTTTTTCACCAATGCAAATTAGAGGTTTATTATCGTGATCTCTGCACGTTTCACATGTAAAATTCTCCCAATCATTCAATTTCCTTCCAACAGTTTCTTCTTTACTAATCAGCTGTTCAAGTTCCTTAGGAGCATGTGGAAAGGTTATAGTAGAGCTATTCATGAATTGGTCACCTATTTCAAAAGCCCTCTTTGATACAGTCTCTTGCCAATTATCCAGATTGGTTGCATTTAGTAAGTATATGTCACCTTTGATATCAGGTATCAACATTTTCCTAATCCATTTAACTTGTCTCTTAGCATATTGTCTTGTTCTTATTTTCATTCTCTCAATACATTCTTGTAAAGTGACAGACTCCGGATTTAAGAGCCAAGGTAGAAACTCTTTGAAACCAATAACTTGCCATACACCGTTTTCGCATTTTTCGGGTGTCATCTTATGTTCCTGATAATATTTAAACAATTCTTTGATTTCTTCCATACCACCACTTTCCAGCATGGTATCAACTCTAGCGTCCAGTCTTTGATCTAAGGCCTTTGGCTCACTATATATCCAATAAAACAAAGTATCAAATTTTAGCTTAACCTCTTGTTTTTGGAATAACTCGCTGGGTTTTTTATGTGTCAAGTAATATATCTCCAACATTCTTCGTACTCTTCTGTTATCATTGGGGTGGAATTTTTTGGCAATCTGTGGATCAACTATACTCAAGGTCTTATAAACAAGGTTGTCGTCACCACTATCTAACAGATCCTTTTGTTTCTGGGTCAATTTTGAAGTATTGTCGTCACCAGAGTTCTCAATTGATGCATCTATATGTTTATTAAACAGCACTTGCAAGTAATAATGTGTACCACCGACGATAATAGGTATTTTGTTACGTTTATGTATATCATCGATCACTGTAAGACACTCATCTTCGAACCTATGCAAGAAGTACTCCTCATCCCACCCTACATGGTTCATGACATGATGTACAACACCTTCACGTTCCTCAATGGGATGTTTATTGGTGATGATCGGTATATTCCGATATACCTGCATCGAATCAGAATTGATCACCTCACCATTATATTTTTTGGCAAGCTGAATAGATAATTGAGACTTACCTACACCTGTAGTCCCTGCAACCACAATAACCTTTTTCAAAAGACTCATTGCCTTTCTTTTCTTTTGTTAAATGTGCGTTTCTGTTCAACCTAAGAATTTCACCTCATCGCAAAAATGTAGCGTTAAAAACATAGAAATATTCATCTATAGTTTTTTTTCATCATTTTTGTTCCTAGAAGCACACGTTAACAATGATATATCATGTGCGATAAGCCCAAAAATTAAGAACGAAACGCTAAATCGATTTCGGACACCAGAATATTATCACCGACGTGTATCGATATATTTTGTTTTGTTGAACGGTGTGTTATGAGCACTAGTGCCAATTGCAAAGATATTGCTGCCAGGTAAGAAACATCCGTACAGAGACAAGAATAATAAAGGGTTGAGTCAACAAAATGGTGCCCTTTTAATTTTCTTTTGGAATGACGGGTCCGAGTACAAAAAAACTCCCCTTAAAAACAAGCGTAGTGAATGTATTTTTGTCGGCTCCGTTGCGATAATTTATATTTCTTTCTATCCCGTTCCCGCATTCTTCCATTCATGAAAGAAAAATAGTAAGATGATCTACACAGGTAAAGAACAACTGTAGTCAAAAGAACCCACAAAACCCTTGATTACTACATTCAGGGGGGCGTGTATATATTAGCATCCCGGGTTTAGCATTATTATCCGATCCCTTAGAAGGTCCAGTATCAAACCACCGAAAATTCCACGGAATAGTAGAAAATTAGAAAAAAAAACACCCCCACCAAAAAAAAAAGAAAATAAAAATGAACAGGTAATAAAAGAAGAAATAATGCATAGAAAGAACTGAAAATAATAGCTCCCGGAACTCATAATTTTTGTGCCAGTCTTATCACTGCACTTGTTTCTATGGGAAAACCAAAAATAAAAAATTGTTAAGATTCCGAAGTTTCCCTTTATTTTCTTTCTTTTTTTTTTTTCCTTCTATGAAAATTTAAAGATGATAAATGAAAATAAATTCAATAGAAATAAGGATTCTTGCATCCTAGTAATCGGGAGTAGAAATTATTTCCGATCTTGAACATCATCACCAGTGTCAGATATATATATATATATATACTTGGGATGGACTTCAAAAACTACCAGTTCCTCTTCTTGAATGTAAATCAGTAAAAGAAATAAAACCATATCATATACACAAAAATATATACAATGGTTCAAGAGCACGGTTCTGAATCTAACAGAAGTACAATAGATGATAATATAGTAGAGAAGATGTCAGACACAGATACTCGCTCTACTGAATCTGCGAGTCCTGAGAATCAGGATGAAGGTATAGATCCTAAGACCCTGGACTGGGATGGGCCAGGTGATCTGGATAATCCACATAACTGGCCTGGTTGGAAGAAATGGTACGCCACCATGGTTTGTGCCTTGCTGTGTTTAGCAGTGACGATGAACTCGTCGCTTTACGTTTCAGGTGTTCCTGAGTTGGTTGCTAAATATCACGTAAATCAAACATTGGCCCTGGCCGGTTTAACATTCTATTTGCTGGGTTTGGCTAACGTGATTGGTGCTCCATTAAGTGAAGTTTTTGGTCGTAAACCTGTCTATCTGTTGAGTTTACCACTCTCTATGCTGTTCACCATGGGTGTAGGTCTATCTGGCGGCCACATGAGAGTCATCCTTCCACTAAGATTTTTTGCTGGTTTCTTCGCCTCTCCTTGTCTTTCTGTCGGTTCCGGTACTATCCTTGATGTATTTGATGTTGATGAAGTTTCCATTGCAATGACTTTCTTCTCCTTGGCTCCATTTTTGGGTCCAGTTATTAGTCCTATTATTGCTGGTTTCGCTGTAGAACAGAGAAGTTGGCGTTATACCCAATGGATTCAATTGTGGGCCAGTGGGTTGATTCTACCATTTATTGCCATCATGCCAGAAACCCATAAAGGTATGATCTTGAGAAAACGTGCCAAGAAGAGAGGTCTAAAGTTAAAGGCATTTACCAAGGCTGAACAGAAGGCGTTCTTGAAGTTAACTTTCACTATTACGATCATGCGTCCCTTAAAGATGTTGGTAGTAGAGCCAATTGTCCTAGTTTTCTCCATTTATGTGGCTTTCATTTTTGCTGTTTTGTTTGCGTTCTTTGAAGCCTACCCTGTTATCTACCGTGGCGTTTATCGTATGGACCTAGGTGTGTCTGGTTTGCCTTTTATTGGTATTGGTGTTGGTTTGTGGATAGGTGCTATGGTTTATATGTACATTGATAGAAAATTCCTATTTCCAAAGGCTCCTAAAGGAACTCCTCCAATAGAAAATCCAACCTCACTGAGAACCGAACCATTCAGAGGCCATAGAAACCCAGAGACAGGTGAGTTGCTTCCAATTCACCCAGAAAGGTTCTTGTTGGCTTGTAAGATCGGTTCTGTGGCTTTACCAGTTGCTTTGTTCTGGCAAGCATGGACTTCTAGACCGGATGTCCAATGGATGGCACCAATTGCAGCTGGTGTTCCATTTGGTTTTGGTTTGATTTTGATTTTCTTTAGTGTGTTAATGTACTTCTCTACTTGTTACCCACCTATGGTTGTTGCCTCCACATTGGCCGCCAACAATATGTTAAGATACATTACAAGTAGTGTCTTTCCATTATTCACAATTCAGATGTACACCAATCTAAAGATTAAATGGGCTAGTACTTTGTTTGCATTGATTTGTGTTGTTATGATTCCAATCCCATGGATTTTTGAAAGATGGGGCCCTAAATTGAGAGTTGTGTCTCAATTTGGTTACACAGCAATGGCAAAGCAAGCTCAACTTCAAAAAGAGCAAGACCCAGAACAAGCTGAAAGTCAAAATGAAATTGCCGAAGATTTGGATTTGACAAGAATTACAACTTTAAGGACTATGGAATCTGAGTATTCGCATGAAGCGTCCATTGCCGCTGCCGCTAAGGCTAAGCAACAAGGTCAAGTAATAGCTCGAAACACTGATGCTGATGGTAAAGGACCTCATTTGTCGACCACTGCTAGTCGTCAAAAGCCAACAGATGATATGTATTCTGCTGCTTCAGGTAACTCACAACTGGAGTTGTCTTCTGAGAACTCATCAAGAATGGTCTAAGACTGTTTTGCGATTTTGCTAAATTATTGGCAGGTACGGTATCTATTAATATTCTGATCTTTTGTTAGCTATATGCAAAAAATTTGTTTTTATTATACTTTCACTTTTTTATTGAGTGAACCACTAATAGGTTTACATGTCTTTCACCTCCATTATAGATTTTGTTAAATAATAAATACTCGTTTAATATCTTTTCTTATTTCTTAAAAATGAATCGATAGTTCTATTTTTTATGAAGTTTATATTTTACAGATATGCGATAATTATTAAGTTAAATTAATAGATACTAATTCTTGAAGATGTTATCACCTTTATTTATTTGTAACTTCTTATCTTGACCACCACTGATGATACCAATCTTTTCAGCCCACTTGACAGCAAAAACCTTGTCATTAACACCTTTCTCAACTGAAGGATCTTCTCTGGTGATAGTGTACATTGGAGAAGTAGATCTGACGTCCCACACTTTAACAGTACCATCATGAGAGGCAGAACATAGCAAATATTCGTTTTCTGGACATGTGTCTAAACCAACAACGAAGTTCTTATGACCAACCAGTTGTTGTTGTGTAATCTTGGAGGAGGAGGAAACACGAGGATCATGAAGAGTAATATGTCTAACACTAGACCCGCAGGCAAGTAGGTTCAAAGTAGGTAGTTGAGCAATAGAAAGTAGGGAGTATGAAGTGGTCTTGGTATCGATACATCTTGCTGTTACAGTGTCCCAGGTTTTGATTGTGTGATCTTGCGATACAGAGTAACCGACAGTGTTATCGTTGTGATCAAAGATAACTTGTTCTACTGGACCATTGTGTGATTCTAAAAGTGCCAGAGGAGCACGTCTTCTAATGGTACCATCCTTCAATATCAGCTTTCTTCTCTTTTTGGCTGCGGTAGATATCTTGTTGTTAGGATTTTGAATTTCTTCCATTGGATCAATTGCAGTCATCTCTTTATATATGGTAGACCACAAAGCCACGTTGTTATCGTAAGAGGCAGATAATATTCTGGAGTTTGAGGCGATGTCCAGAGAGACCACAGGTGCTTTGTGACCTTCAAGGATAGCTAGCGTCTTACCATCCTCGATCTCATCTTCTTCGTCTTCCTCTATATTATTGGTTGGGTTTTCATCGTTCTTTGTCTTCCACAATCTCAAAGTTCTATCATTACTGGCTGAGACAATTCTAGTGTTAGAAATAAACTTCACAGCTTTAACGGCAGCACTGTGCCCACTGTACTGTTTTTCAACTTTACCTGACATGTTCCAGGTACGCACAACACCATCATAAGAACCACTGTAAATGTGTCTAGCATCATCACTAACATCTAATGCACTAACCCAGTCATCGTTATTGAAGCTGGCCAGGAAAGAAGGTGGAAGCACAGCTCTAGTATACTCAACATTTAGAGTAGCTTCACTAGATAGACCTTTCTTAGTCAAGTAGTCCTGCAAAGAGGTACGCAAAAGTTCACCATCAATCAAGAAATCGAACGGAACAGGGGTTTCAGACTGCAGCAGATGGTTTACAATCTCAGATAGACCGTATCTCTTCAAACTGATGGGAGCATACATAGGAACATCTTCAACGTGTAGACTCTCATCCTTCTCACGAGTGAAGAACTTAATTTTCACCTGGCTCTTATCTTCAGACATTTTTACTTTACTTGTGTATTGTTGTTTCTTTTAGGACAAGGTCTAGGAATCAATTCTCTCTTTTTACATAGTAAAAGCTCATCTCATCGCAAATTTTTTTTTTTTTAAATTTTCAAAATCTTTTTTTTTTTTCAAAATTTTCCAAAATTTTTCACTTTTCTGTTTGGCGAGAAAATTTTCCTACAGTAATTTCTAAGAGTGTACAGTAAACCCTGATTCCAAATTGATTTTATTCAAATGTAAGGTCTCTCTCTCTTTGTATCTGATTTTGCTACAACAACGTACACACTACAAGAAATATATATTCATACAGATGTAAATACAAAATAGATAAATAATAAAGGGACTGTTGGAATCGCGCAGCTACCGACCATGACCAAGTAAATGGATCAAGAACCTCTTTAACCCAGTCAAAGACATGGAAGAGACTCTCGAAATAACGTTATCGCCATGGACAGTATGAGGACGCAGATTCCAAAGAAAAATTAATCTAGCCGTTCTTTTCCCCTCTGATCACCCAACTACTTAAAGGATGGCACAGTGAATAGAAGGCATAATATGTTTCGTATCAGCCCCTTTTAAAAAAAAAATTCATCAATTGAATAACAGAAAAATATAATTAACTACAACTCAACTATTCAAGTCGTCTCTTTTTATACCCAACATGTGAAAAAAATTTTTTCCGATGCGCTGAAAAAATTTTTCAAGGTCATGTGACCAAAAAAAAGAAAATAAAAGAAAAAAAAATTTAGGTCTTGACTCATCGAGTAAGTAAGTTACTTAAATAAGAGTTTTTATTGTTTTAAAAACTGTACAAATATACTACGAGGAAAAAAAAATAGAAAACCAAAACAATGGCGTCTTCTGTATCTGGACCAATTGCGCTTCCTGAGTCTCGTTTTGATCTGAGTACGTACTGGGGACGTATTCGTCACTGTGCGCAGATTGCGGACCCAACTATGTTATTGACCACACAGGCTGATCTTGTTCATGCTCGTGAGATTATCTCTAGATATCGTCACGGTGAATTGAAAACCACCACTCCCGAATTCTGGCGTGCTAAGCAGCAGTTGGACTCCACGGTACATCCTGATACCGGTGAGACCGTGTTCCTGCCGTTTAGAATGTCCAGTTGCGTGTTGTCTAACCTTGTTGTCACTGCGGGTATGCTGACACCGGGTCTTGGTACCATGGGTACTGTGTTCTGGCAATGGGCCAACCAATCTCTGAATGTCGCTGTTAACTCCGCCAATGCAAACAAGTCGCATCCTATGTCCACGACTCAATTGGTTACGAACTATGCCGCTGCAGTGACTGCATCTTGTGGTGTTGCTCTTGGTCTAAACAACTTGGTTCCTAAGTTAAAGAACATTACTCCACACACCAGGTTGATCCTGGGGAGACTGGTTCCATTTGCTGCAGTGGTGTCTGCCGGTATTGTTAATGTGTTCTTGATGAGAGGTAACGAGATTCAAAAGGGTATTTCGGTGTTTGATGAAAATGGCGACGAAGTCGGTCTTTCCAAGAGAGCTGCATTCTTGGCTGTCGGTGAGACCGCTTTGAGCAGAGTCATCAACGCCACACCAACTATGGTCATTCCACCCTTATTGTTGGTGAAATTCCAAAGGGGGTTCCTGAAGGGTAAGTCCATGGGTGTCCAAACTTTGGTTAACCTAGGTTTAATTGCCACCACTATGTTCGCAGCCTTGCCATTTGCATTGGCTGTTTTTCCACAAAGACAAGCTATCCAAGTTAGTAAACTGGAGACTGAGCTGCAGGACAAGAAGGACAAGGATGGTAAGCCAATTGAAAAGGTTTACTTCAACAGAGGTATTTAATTTATATCATATTTTTTAATTATTTATCTTAATTATAGAATTCCCCCAACATTATTTAAAGTTGATTTTTATTATTTTTTTGCGATGAGCTTCACCTCATCGCAAGGCCCAACTTTTTTTCACTCAGTACTACGCCAGTTTCTAACATCTAAAAAAATTTTGATCAGAAAGTACTGAAAAATTGAAAAATTTATAGCAAAATTAAA
Organism: Nakaseomyces kungkrabaensis; assembly: GCA_030556385.1. Taxonomy (NCBI): domain Eukaryota; kingdom Fungi; phylum Ascomycota; class Saccharomycetes; order Saccharomycetales; family Saccharomycetaceae; genus Nakaseomyces; species Nakaseomyces kungkrabaensis. The sequence goes on along the minus strand of JAKTPY010000011.1, from coordinate 150,626 downwards.
AAAAAAAAAATAACTGAACTTAAAGATATTAAATATTTTAGATAGGAATGATTATTAGAAGTAGACCTAAAACAAGTAAATTTAATATAATCAAGAAATAATGTCTCGTCCTGAAGATTTGGCTCCACCAGAGATCTTTTATAATGATTCTGAGTCTAAAAAGTATACTGAATCCACCAGAGTGCAGCATATCCAGGCAAAGATGACTTTGCGTGCGTTGGAGTTGTTGAACATAGAACCGAACTCATTTGTTCTGGATATTGGTTGTGGTTCTGGTCTGAGTGGTGAAATTTTGACAGAAGAAGGCCACATATGGTGTGGTTTAGATATTTCTCCCAGTATGTTGGCAACTGGTTTGACCAGGGAGTTAGAAGGTGATTTGATGCTGCATGATATGGGACAAGGTATACCTTTCAGGGCAGGTACATTTGATGCTGCTATAAGTATCAGTGCTATCCAGTGGTTATGTAATGCAGACACATCCTATAATGATCCAAAGAGAAGACTGATGAGGTTTTTTAACAATCTATTTGCCTCTTTGAAGAAAGGTGGTAAGTTTGTGGCCCAATTTTACCCAAAGAATGATGATCAAGTAGATCAGATACTTCAAGCCGCCAAGGTTGCAGGTTTCAGTGGTGGTTTAGTTATTGATGACCCAGAATCTAAAAAGAATAAGAAGTACTACCTGGTTCTAAGTTCTGGTTCACCAAGAAGCGATGAGAATCAAGTGAACTTGAGTGGTGCTACTATGGATGCCACTGAAATAGAAGAGAAGAACAAGAGACTGAAACAGAAACACTCCCTACTTGGAGAGTCCAAGAAGAATTTCATCCAGAGAAAGAAAGAATTAATGAGAAGACGTGGTAGGAAAGTGGCTCATGACTCTAAGTTTACAGGTAGAAAGAGAAGAACCAAGTTTTAATGTATTTTCAGGTAATATAAATTTGTATATTAATTAGATAAATAAAGAATTATTTGCATTTTTTTGATGTATCATGTGATAAATCCGTTATACATGATTATACCTTTTTGTTCCATCCCCCGAGAAGAAGAAAACCGAATGAGACCAAGTTAAGCCTTAAAGAAAATGGATGGATTAAAGTTGAATGATAGAGATTCAAAAACAGACAAAAAAAGACAAAGAAGACAAAATCAGTATAATGTTGACTGGTAGATCATGCCTGCGCACTGCAATAAATCTTGTGAGATCAACGAGGAGCTACCAATTACCCTCAACCTCTCGTAAGGTAATATCTATCTACCCAAAACTCGAACCTAAACAAAAGAGACCAACCCTATTGAAGAAGCTAAGCGAGATAGAACTAAACAACAAATTAGATACTGCCAATGAGAGAAGAAAACTTGTTGCGAAGGGAAGTAAAGATAGCATCAAGGCAGGTGACATATTACGTATAGTATATGATCAAAGCAAATGCTCATACGATAACTTTGTCGGTTATGTTTTATCCATAGATAGGAAGGAATTGGTTGAGGATACATCCATCCTGTTAAGAAACCAGGTCTCGAAGACCATGGTAGAAATGAGAATCCCTCTGTTCTCTCCACTAATAGAAAGAATTGACGTTTTGAGAAAATCCGATGGTAAGAGAAAGAGAAACAAGCATTATTACATTAGAGACACTAGACTCGATGTACGTGATCTTGAGGCTGGTCTGAAGAAAAAGAATTAACCTTTGTTGTAAATAAAATAAACTATTCAAGAAAATCACTGTATATAAAAATATCCTTAACTATAACGTATAATATGATCTAATCTTTATTTTTATTGTTTTGTGTCTGTTTGCTTACAATATTTAGCAAAGTTCACCCAAGGTACCAACCAAACTAATCACATATAATAGATACCCATGTATGTAAAAGCTATACAAATTTAGTTAAGAAAGTAAGAAAGTAAAAAGAGAACAATGATATTAACATACATACTGATCCTTATGTTGGCGTTTGCCGATGCCGAAGAGTATATAGTTTCGCTAAAGGGCCCGCGAGCCTTTCAAAAGTTCATGGATTCGTCCTTGGTCCAGGAGATACTGGACTCCCGCCCCATCAAGAAACGTATCAAGAAAACGTACACGTTTGGCAACTTCCGTGGGTTTGTCATCGATTTACCAGACGAATGGTTGTTTAAGTTGCGCAAGAGTCCCTTTGTTTCCCAGGTAGTCCCCAACTTCTCATTCAAAGCATTTGAAGACGAGTTGTTGTTAAACAACAACACCGTCTTGAACAACAGCACGGCTGATGACGACAATATTACCACGGTGTGTAAAGGTGCCAGCACATATAAAGATGATGATGACGACAACATTCCCGCTGTCAACGGTAAGTTACTCTCCCGTTACGTCAAGACCCAGCATGCAGCACCACGTCACCTAGCACGCCTATCCCGTAGGTCCCAGCTGCCGTATGATTTCAGCGACCCAATTCGATACGACGACGAGTTCAACTATTACTACTACGGCTGGCACCAAGGACGCAGCGTAACTGTGTACGTACTAGACAGCGGGATAATGACCGACCACTGTGACTTCGAGGGTCGCGCCACCACTGGCGCAGACTTCATCAACAGCGGGAAGGTCGGTGACGAGAACGGCCATGGCACACACGTCGCGGGAGTTATCGGATCGCGGACCTTCGGTGTCGCCAAGGCGGTGAACTTAGTCGACGTCAAAGTGCTGGACAACATGGGCAGCGGAACCCTCGACACAGTGATGAGCGGCCTAGAGTACGTCGCACATCATTGTCCCACAGTCAAGAAGCATTTGCTTCAGCGAACGAAGGACAAGAGGTGTGTGATCAACCTGAGCCTTGGCACGTTCCGCAGCACGATCATCAACGAGGCCATCGAGGAGATCGTGAAACAAGGGATCGTTGTAGTGGTGGCTGCGGGGAACTCTAACATGAACGCCTGCTGGACCAGCCCCGCATCCGTACCCGACGTCATCACCGTCGGCGCATTCGATGACCGCATCGACTCCATTGCTAAATTTAGCAACTGGGGCAACTGCGTAGACATCTTCGCATCGGGGGTGCTGGTGAGATCCCTGTCTAACAGATACCCGTACACACCCTTGGACCAAACGGGTACCTCCATGGCCACACCCAGCGTTGCGGGCCTCGTCGCGTTGCTCCTGGACAGCGGCATAGACGCCCACGAAGTGAAATCCACACTGCTGGAGATGGCCACAGAGAACCTGTTCCCTAGACGAACACTCATGTTCAAGCCCGGAACACCAAACAAAGTCGCTTTCAACGGAATCAAGAGAGATGACGATCACTTCAGTCACCACAATTACCCGAACATCACCATCGATTACATCATCCGCGAGCTCGAGAGCTACCAACCAGCAAACCGTGTAGATAAATTCTCGTTCTAGGTGATGCACATCACGATATACCGTATATACTGATATAACCTAAAAATAAAAAAAATCAAAAAAATTTTTTTTTTTGTGTCTCGCTCTCTCTCAATTTTTTTTTTTTTCACATGCAACAAGAAATTTTTCCCCTTAACTTTGTGGTCTACGGGAATTTTTAGGGGGGGAAGAAAGCAAAAAAAAAAATTATCGCGTCAATCGTTGTTGACTGTTGGTTTTTTTTCTTCGCAGTTCCTTTTTTTTTTTTCAACATGTGAAAATTTTTTATTCTTTGGGATTGGAATTAGGGCCCACAGACAGCTCTTTTTTTTCTTTCTTTCTTCTTTCAATTCAACAAAGAGAAGAGAGCAAGAAGTATTCTGGCTTTGGATGTTGAAGTTTGTTGAGTTTCCTTATTTCAATTGAATTGTCTTTTTTTTTTTTAAAGAAAAAAATTAAGACAAAGAAAGAAGTTTTAATATTCTTCTTTTTATTTAAGAACCCGATAAATATAAAAACGGGAAGGAAGCTTATCAGAAAGAGAAGAAAAAAAGGAAATAATATTTCGAAACAATTTTCACGACGATTCGTAATTTTAGGAGACTTATTGTCACATTGAATAGAGCAGTGGTTCGAACAAGAGTCCAGCAGATTAAATTGAGGAATCTTACGAAATATAAAGTGAATCTGGCTGTGCGCAAGCAATTGAACGAGTGGCATAACAAGTATATCACGAAGATGAGTGACGAGATGTTATATGAGGACTCCGCCTCGCAGAAACAGGAGTACGAGGTCACTGACTACTCCAGCAACCATACGCAGTTGCCGGGCCATTTCATCGGGCAGAACACCGTGGACAAAGTAGAGGACTCGCCATTGAAGGAGTTCGTTAGAGCTCACGGTGGTCACACGGTGATTTCCAAGATTTTGATAGCAAATAACGGTATTGCCGCCGTAAAGGAGATCAGGTCCGTGCGTAAGTGGGCGTACGAGACCTTTGGTGACGAGAAGATCGTCTCCTTCGTAGCAATGGCTACTCCAGAGGATCTTGAAGCCAACGCAGAGTACATCCGTATGGCCGATCAGTACGTCGAGGTGCCAGGTGGTACCAATAACCATAACTACGCCAACGTTGACCTGATCGTGGATATAGCAGAGAGAGCCGACGTCGATGCAGTGTGGGCTGGGTGGGGTCACGCCTCCGAAAACCCTCTACTGCCGGAGAAGTTGGCTAAGTCCAAGAGAAAAGTCTTGTTTATAGGTCCTCCAGGTAACGCTATGCGTTCCCTTGGTGATAAAATCTCTTCTACTATCGTGGCACAACACGCTAAGGTGCCATGTATACCTTGGTCAGGTACAGGTGTCGACAAAGTACACATCGATGAAAAGAACGGTCTTGTCTCTGTGGATGACGACGTTTACCAACAAGGTTGCTGTTCCTCACCAGAAGACGGTCTGGCCAAGGCCAAGAAGATCGGTTTCCCGGTTATGATTAAGGCCTCCGAAGGTGGTGGTGGTAAAGGTATTAGGCAGGTCACTAGAGAAGAAGATTTCATCAACTTATACCATCAAGCAGCTAATGAGATACCGGGTTCCCCAATATTTATAATGAAGTTGGCAGGCAAAGCCCGTCACTTGGAAGTTCAACTTTTGGCAGATCAATACGGTAACAACATCTCATTGTTTGGTCGTGACTGTTCCGTTCAAAGACGTCATCAAAAAATTATAGAGGAAGCTCCAGTTACCATTGCTGGTCCTGAAACTTTCAGCGAAATGGAAAAGGCCGCTGTTCGTTTGGGTAAACTGGTCGGTTACGTCTCAGCTGGTACTGTCGAATATTTATATTCTCACGATGATAACAAGTTCTACTTTTTGGAATTGAACCCAAGATTACAAGTCGAGCATCCAACCACCGAGATGGTCACCGGTGTTAATCTACCAGCTGCTCAATTACAAATTGCTATGGGTATCCCAATGCACCGTATTAGTGATATCAGAGTATTCTACGGTCTAAATCCACGCGGTTCTTCTGAGATTGACTTCGAATTCAAATCCGATAACTCTCTAACTACGCAAAGAAAGCCAATTCCAAAGGGTCATTGTACTGCCTGTCGTATCACCTCCGAGGATCCAAATGACGGTTTCAAGCCCTCTGGTGGTACTCTAAACGAATTAAACTTCAGATCATCTTCAAACGTTTGGGGTTATTTCTCGGTCGGTAACAATGGTGGTATCCATTCCTTCTCTGATTCTCAATTTGGTCACATTTTTGCATTCGGTGAGAACAGACAAGCTTCTAGAAAACATATGGTTGTAGCTCTGAAAGAATTATCCATTAGAGGTGACTTCAGAACAACTGTTGAGTACTTGATCAAGTTGTTGGAAACAGAAGATTTTGAAGAAAATACAATTACCACAGGGTGGTTAGATGATCTAATATCAAACAAGATGACAGCTCAAAAACCAGATTCAATGTTAGCAGTTATCTGTGGTGCTGCCACCAAGGCTTTCATTGCTTCTGAGGCTGCTCGTCAAGACTACATCAACTCCTTGAAGAGAGGTCAAGTTCCATCTAAGTCTCAACTGAAAACTATGTTCCCAGTTGAGTTCATTCACGAAAGTAAGAGATACAAGTTTACTGTTGCTAAGTCTGCTGATGATCGTTACACCCTATTTATCAATGGTTCTAAGTGTGAAGTTAGAGTACGTAAGTTGTCTGATGGTGGTCTTTTGATTGCATTGGGTGGTAAGTCTCACACTATCTACTGGAAGGAAGAAGTTGCTGCAACTAGATTGTCTGTCGACTCTATGACTACGTTATTGGAAGTTGAAAATGACCCTACTCAGCTACGTACACCTTCTCCAGGTAAGCTTGTCAAGTTTATGGTCGAAAATGGTGACCATGTCGCTGCTGGTCAACCATATGCAGAAATTGAAGTTATGAAAATGCAAATGCCTTTGATATCTCAAGAAAGTGGTGTTGTCCAATTATTAAAGCAACCAGGTTCTACAATTGCTGCTGGTGACATTATCGCTATCTTGACACTAGACGATCCATCTAAGGTTAAGCATGCTCTGCCATTTGAAGGAATGTTGCCTGATCTAGGTTCTCCAGTTGTGGAAGGTACTAAGCCAGCATACAAGTTCAAATCACTAGTAACCACTTTAGAAAACATCTTGAAGGGTTATGATAACCAAGTTATTATGAACGCTTCTCTGCAACAACTAATCGAGGTTTTGAGAGATCCAAAATTACCATATTCCGAATGGAAGCTACACATTTCTGCATTGCATTCTAGATTACCTGTTAAGTTGGATGAGCAATTAGAACAGCTAGTAGAGCGTTCAGAAAAAAGAGCTGCTCCTTTCCCTGCCAAACAACTCGGTAAGATTATTGACACTTTCTTAAAATCTGACCCAGCTGATGCTATTTTAAGCACAACTGTTGAGCCATTAGTCGATATCTGTAAGAGATACTCCAACGGCCTTGAAGCTCATGAGCATTCCGTTTTTGTCAGCTTCCTAGAGAAATACTACGAAGTAGAAAAGCTATTTAATGGTGCTCCAGATCGTGAAGAAACAGTTATTTTGAAATTACGTGACGAAAACTCTGAAGACTTGGATAAGGTTGCTCTTATTGTTCTATCCCATTCGAAGGTATCTGCTAAGAATAATTTGATTCTAGCTATTCTAAAGCATTACCAACCTCTATGTAAGTTGTCTTCCAATGTTGCATCTATTTTTGCTGGCCCACTTCAACAAATCGTGGAATTGGAATCCAAAACTACTGCTAAGGTCGCTTTGCAAGCTAGAGAAATTTTGATCCAAGGTGCTTTGCCTTCTGTCAAGGAAAGAACTGAACAGGTTGAACATATTTTGAAGTCTTCCGTTGTCAAGACGACGTACGGCGAAACCAATACTAAACGCAATGAACCTGATCAAGAAATTCTAAGAGATCTAATTGATTCCAATTATGTTGTCTTTGATGTCTTGCTACAATTCTTGAACCACTCAGATTTGAGTGTGGCTACTGCAGCTGGTCAAGTTTACGTTCGCCGTGCTTACAGAGCTTACACTATTGGTGAGGTTAAATCTTACGAATTTTCTGGCAGACCAGTCATTGAATGGAAATTCCAACTTCCATCTGCTGCTTTCTCAGCCATTCCTTTAGTCAAGACTAAGATGGGTATGAATAGAGCTATGTCTGTCTCTGATTTATCTTACGTGGCCGATTCTGACAGTGCTCCTTTGAGAACTGGTATTTTAGTAAGTGCCAACCATTTAGACGATGTCGATGAAGCTTTGTCCGAAGGTCTAGAAATTGTTCCACAACACCATTCTAGTAACGGTCCTGTTCCAGACAGAACTGGTAGCTCCGCTTCTTTGAGTAACGTTGCTAATGTTGTTGTTGGTTCCACTGAAGGTTTCACAACAGAAGAAGAGATTATTAAGAGATTGAATGAAATCCTAGAAATGAACAAACAAATTTTGATTGACTCTGCAATTCGTCGTATTACTTTCATGTTCGGTTTCAACGATGGCTCTTATCCAAAGTACTACACCTTCAACGGACCAAGCTACAACGAAAATGAAACTATTCGTCACATTGAGCCAGCTTTGGCATTCCAATTGGAATTAGGAAGAATGTCCAACTTCAACATTAAGCCTATTTTCACTGAAAACAGAAACATTCACGTCTATGAAGCTGTTAGTAAGACCTCTCCACTTGATAAAAGATTTTTCACCAGAGGTATTATCAGAACAGGTCATATTAGAGATGATATCTCTATCCAAGAATATTTAACATCTGAAGCTAACAGGTTGATGAGTGATATCTTAGATAACTTGGAGATTACAGACACATCAAACTCAGACTTGAACCATATTTTCATCAACTTTTCTGCCATCTTTGATGTTTCTCCAGAGGATGTCGAAGCTGCATTTGGCGGTTTCTTGGAGAGATTTGGTAAAAGATTCATGAGATTGCGCGTCACCTCCGCTGAGATTCGTATCATCATCAAGGATACGGAAACTGGTGCTCCAATTCCTCTACGTGCCTTGATAAACAATGTTTCCGGTTATGTTGTCAGAACTGAACTATACACCGAAATCAAGAATTCTAAGGGTGAATGGGTATTCAAATCTCTAGGAAAACCAGGTTCCATGCATTTGAGACCAATAGCTACTCCATATCCAGTGAAGGAATGGTTGCAACCAAAGCGTTACAAAGCTCATTTGATGGGTACTACCTATGTCTACGACTTCCCAGAATTGTTCCGTCAAGCTGCTGTCTCTAGTTGGAGTAAGCATTCTCCAAAGACCAAGTTCACTGATGACTTCTTTGTTGCAAATGAATTGATTGAAGATGAAAATGGTGAATTGACCGAGGTTGAGAGAGAAGCTGGTGCTAATTCTATCGGTATGGTCGCTTTCAAGATCACCGTTAAGACTCCAGAATATCCACGTGGTCGTCAATTTGTTATTGTTGCTAACGACATTACCTTCAAGATCGGTTCTTTTGGCCCACAAGAAGATGAGTTCTTCGACAAGGTTACTAGATATGCCAGAAAGCGTGGTATTCCAAGAATCTATTTGGCAGCAAACTCTGGTGCAAGAATTGGTATTGCAGAAGAATTGGTTCCTCTATTCCAAGTTGCTTGGAACGATGTTACTGACCCAGCGAAGGGCTTCGAATACTTGTACCTGAATAACGAGGGTATGGAAGCTTTGAAAAAATACAATAAGGAAAACTCTGTTATTACTGAGCGTATTGTCGATGCTGGTGAAGAAAGATTTGTTATCAAGACTATTATTGGTGCCGATGAAGGTTTGGGTGTTGAGTGTCTAAAGGGGTCTGGTTTAATTGCTGGTTCCACCTCTAGAGCGTACCAAGACATTTTCACCATCACTTTGGTTACTTGTAGATCTGTCGGTATTGGTGCTTACTTGGTCAGATTAGGTCAAAGAGCCATCCAAGTCGAAGGCCAACCTATTATTCTAACTGGTGCTCCAGCTATCAACAAGGTTTTGGGTAGAGAAGTTTACACTTCAAACTTACAATTGGGTGGTACACAAATTATGTATAACAATGGTGTTTCCCACCTTACTGCCGCTGATGATTTGGCCGGTGTTGAGCAAATTATGCAATGGTTATCTTACGTACCAGCCAAGCGTGACATGCCTGTTCCAATTTTAGAAACAGAAGATAAATGGGATAGAGATGTTGAATTTTATCCTCCAAAGGACTCTCCATTTGATGTAAGATGGATGATTTCCGGTAAGGAAACCTCTGAAGGTTTTGAATACGGTTTGTTTGATAAGGGATCTTTCTTCGAGACCTTATCTGGTTGGTCCCAAGGTGTTGTTATCGGTAGAGCTCGTCTAGGTGGTATTCCACTTGGTGTTATCGCCGTTGAGACCAGAACTGTCGAGACTTTGATTCCAGCTGATCCAGCTAACCCTCAATCCACTGAGACCTTGCTTCAACAAGCAGGTCAAGTTTGGTATCCAAACTCTGCTTTCAAGACAGCCCAGGCTATCAATGATTTCAACCATGGTGAACAATTGCCATTGATGATTTTGGCTAACTGGAGAGGTTTCTCTGGTGGTCAAAGAGATATGTACAACGAAGTCTTGAAATACGGTTCTTTCATTGTTGATGCCTTAGTTGATTACAAACAACCTATCCTAGTCTACATTCCACCATTGGGTGAATTGAGAGGTGGTTCTTGGGTTGTTGTTGATCCAATGATCAATGCCGATCAAATGGAGATGTATGCCGATGTTGATTCTCGTGCTGGTGTTTTGGAACCAGCCGGTATGGTTGGTATCAAGTACCGTAGAGAGAAGTTGCTGAACACCATGGCTCGTCTAGATCCTAAGTACAAGTCCTTGAAGGAGAAGCTAAGCGACAAGGGTCTAGCACCAGAAGACCACCAACAGATCTCTGTTGATCTGGCTAAGCGTGAAAGAGAGCTGTTGCCAATCTATCACCAAATCAGTCTACAGTTTGCTGACCTACACGACAGATCCGGCCGTATGTTAGAGAAGGGTACTATCAGAAAGGAGATTGAGTGGGTCCAAGCCCGTAGATTCTTCTTCTGGAGACTAAGACGTCGTTTGGACGAGGAATACTTATTGAAGAGACTTGACCACGAGCTTCCACACGCCTCCAGATTGGAGAAGTTCGCTCGTATCAGATCCTGGTACCCTGTCTCCACTGATGTCGAGAACGACCGTGAGGTTGCCACATGGATCGAGGAGAACTACCAGGGCATCGACGATAACTTAAAGAAGCTGAAATCAGAGAGATTCGCTCTGGATGTTGCCAAGAGTATTAGAAACGACCACGACAACGCCATCTCAGGTCTCTGTGAAATCCTAAAGATGATGACAGCAGAAGACAAAGAAAAGGTCTTGAAAAGTCTAAAATAAATTGTACATAATAAATAACCTTGTATATTAAGTAATTACTATCATTATATTTATTGATTACTCACTATCCGCCCTATAATTCCCCAGATCACAAGTTCAGATCACTATATCCATTCAAGAAACACGTGTGCACCCAGACACCCAGGGACTCCAATTTACAGCCGGCAATTCTGTCCCTGTTTTTTTTTTTTGAATTTTTAAGTGAGGGTTCCTGTTTTTTTATTTTTGGCCAAAATACGTAATTTCATGTTTGGCCCCTGCGGAAGAAAATAGAATTCTTCGAGGGGATGCAGAGAAAAGCAAAGAGTTTTTCCGAGATTCCGAATTTTTTTTTTGTACGCATGGTTGTCTGTTAGAGGGAAATTATTCCTTTTTTTTTTGTTTTGTTCTGTCCTACTTTCTCTCTCTTCCAATCAAACCCTGACACAGAATGTCCCGTAGCATCGAGTTTTCCTTTTTTTTTTTTCCACTCTTTCTATTGTTTATCTTCTGTTTCCCTTTGTTCTCACAGAAGATGTCGTGGACCCTTTGTTGAGAGAAAGAGATGAAATTAATTTTTCTTTCTTTTTTTCTCATCTTCTGCGAGGTTTCTCTGTGAGGATTTTATGAGCCGGTTTTTTTTTAATTTTTTTCTTAATTTTTTTTTTTTAAATCCATTTTTTTTTTTTCAAAGTGTGAGTTTTTTTAAATTTTTTTTTTTCTTCATCACAATGAAATTTTTCAATGATTTTGACCATTTCAAATAAATTTTTAAAGGAAAAGCAAAAAAAAAAAATTTTTTTTATTTATTTAAAAGTAAATTTGTTTTTGTTCTTTTTTTTTTTTTTAGTTCAAATAACTTTTAAAAGGGGGGGTTAGCCTTAACAGAGATAAGAATAAGCTGTAATAGAGAGGTTTTTATTTTTTCCCAACAAGAAAACGACTACCAATTAACCCTTAACAAATAAACCAATAAAAAAAAACCATATAATCTCTCTACTTTTTTTTTAATAATATCATAAGGGTTTATTAAAAAACTAATATTAAAAAAAAAAGTAACAAAAATAACAACAACATATTATGGCTGTGGAAACTTTAGTTAATGGTACTTCGTATACCACTTTGGAGGCTCATTCCCAAGAGTCTTACAAGAAGGCTATTGAGTTCTACAAGAACTTTCTATCTTTGATGCAATTGAACGATAAGAGCAGCGTGGAGACTACTCTTTACAACTCCTGTGTCTCTTTGAAGATTGTCTTGAAGGAGGACAGTGAGTTGAACCAGGAGGATATGCGTAGAGCTTCCAGACTGTCTGAAATCACCACCAAGCACGACTGGAGAGCCCAAGTTAAGAACTCTCTAGTGTTCAGCATCATGGATATTCAAAACATTCAAAAGAACTTGATCGCTAACGACTTCCCAATTCAAGCATACCCAACTACTCTGCAACCAATGCAAGTTTTCACCATCGATCCATTGGGTAACGTTGTCGGTGTCACTTGTACCAAGAACGCCGCTAGCACCAAGCCAACTAGACCACAAGAAGTCTCTAGCATCCAGGCCTCCGCCATTACTTCCAATGTCCCAACTGCTTTGCCTTCCAAGGTCTCCAGTTTCACTGACTTGACCTACTGTATGAAGACAAGCGACCACTACCCATCCTTGCCAACTAAGAGCACCAGAACCGCTCCAGAATCCAAGAAGGCTATCGCCGTTATGACCTCTGGTGGTGATGCTCCAGGTATGAACTCTAACGTCCGTGCTATCGTCCGTTCCGCTTTGTTCAAGGGCTGTCGTGCTTTCGTCGTCATGGAAGGTTATGAAGGTTTGGTCCGTGGTGGTCCAGAATACATCAAGGAATTCAACTGGGAAGACGTCAGAGGTTGGTCCACTCAAGGTGGTACCAACATCGGTACTGCCCGTTGTATGGAATTCAGAGAAAGAAAGGGTCGTCTATTGGGTGCCCAACACTTGATCGAAGCTGGTGTTGACGCCTTGATCGTCTGTGGTGGTGATGGTTCCTTGACCGGTGCTGACTTGTTCAGATCCGAATGGCCATCTCTAGTCGAAGAATTGCTAAAGGAAAACAGAATCACTCAAGAAACTTACGATAGATACAAGCACTTGAACATCTGTGGTACCGTTGGTTCTATCGATAACGATATGTCTACCACTGATGCTACTATCGGTGCCTACTCTGCTTTGGACAGAATCTGTACTGCCATCGATTACGTCGAAGCCACTGCTAACTCTCACTCCAGAGCTTTCGTTGTCGAAGTTATGGGTAGAAACTGTGGTTGGTTGGCTCTATTAGCTGGTATCGCTACTTCTGCTGATTACATTTTCATTCCAGAAAAGCCTGCTACTTCCAGTGAATGGCAAGTCCAAATGTGTGACATTGTCGCCAAGCACAGATCTAGAGGTAAGAGAACTACTATCGTTATCGTTGCCGAAGGTGCCATCGCTAACGACTTGACTCCAATCTCTCCAGCTGATGTCCACAAGGTCCTATGTGACAAGCTAGGTCTAGACACCAGAATTACCACTCTAGGTCACGTCCAAAGAGGTGGTACCGCTGTTGCTTACGATCGTATCCTTGCTACTTTGCAAGGTATTGAAGCCGTCAACGCTGTTTTGGAATCTACACCAGAGACCCAATCCCCATTGATTGCTATCAACGAAAATAAGATCACCCGTAAGCCATTGGTCGAATCCGTTAAATTGACTAAGTCTGTTGCTGACGCTATCAAGGCTAAAGATTTCAAGAAGGCTATGGACTTGAGAGACACTGAATTTGTTGAGCACTTGAACAACTTCATGGCTATCAACTCTGCTGACCACAACGAACCAAAATTGCCATCTGACAAGAGATTGAAGATCGCTATCATCAACGTTGGTGCCCCAGCTGGTGGTATCAACTCTGCTGTTTACTCCATGGCTACTTACTGTATGTCCCAGGGTCACAAGCCTTACGCTATCTACAATGGTTTCTCAGGTCTAGCTAGACACGAGAGTGTCCGTTCCTTGAAGTGGAAGGATATGCTTGGATGGCAATCCCGTGGTGGTTCTGAAATCGGTACCAACAGAGTTACTCCTGAAGAAGCTGATCTTGGTATGGTCGCTTATTACTTCCAAAAGTATCAATTCGATGGTTTGGTTCTAGTCGGTGGTTTTGAAGCTTTCGAATCTCTACACCAATTGGAGAAGGCCAGAGAAACATACCCAGCTTTCAGAATCCCAATGGTTTTGATTCCAGCTACCTTATCCAACAACGTTCCAGGTACCGAATACTCTCTAGGTTCTGATACTGCTTTGAACGCCTTGATGGAATACTGTGATATTGTTAAGCAATCCGCTTCTTCCACCAGAGGTAGAGCTTTCGTTGTCGATGTCCAAGGTGGTAACTCCGGTTATTTGGCTACTTACGCTGCTTTGGCTGTCGGTGCTCAAGTCTCTTACGTCCCAGAAGAAGGTATTTCTTTGGAACAACTTTCTCAAGATATTGAGTACTTGGCTGAATCTTTCGATGTTGCTAAGGGTAGAGAAGGTTTCGGTAAGTTGATCTTGAAGTCTACCAATGCTTCCAAGGCCCTAACTGCTGAAAAGCTTGCAGAAGTCATTACTGCTGAGGCTAATGGTAGATTTGATGCTAAGGCTGCTTACCCAGGTCACGTCCAACAAGGTGGTCTACCATCTCCAATTGACAGAACCAGAGCTACCAGATTCTCTATTAAGGCTGTTGACTTCATTGAAAGAAAGCAAGAAACAATGGCTGCTGCTCGTGCCGCCAACGATGCCTTCTTGGAAGACGACAAGGAAATCGAATCTACTGCTGCTGTCTTGGGTGTCAAGGGTTCTCAAGTCGAATTCACTCCAATTAGACAACTGTACGATTTCGAAACTGAGGTCGGTAAGAGAATGCCAAAGGTCATTCACTGGCAAAACGCTAGAGCTATTGCTGACCACTTGGTTGGTAGAAAGAGAGTTGATTAAACTTTGCCTTTCATATTTTCATAATAAAACTTATTTTAATTCTAATTATTAACTTGCAGCCCAATCTTGTACATGACATGTAAAGATGTACTAAGATTACGATGATAAACTTTTTTATTTTTTTAAAATACTCATTTTTTCTTTTTACTTTTTCATATTTTTACGACAGTTCTATCCAATATCCCATTTGTTAGATTTTTGATAGAGGAGAGGTCTTTCCCTCTCTCTGTTTTGTATTTACCTCTATCAAAATTCCAGGTATTGAGTTTACAATCGACAGATATCATTATTATTATTATTTTTAAAATCTGAAAAGACATATAATTATATTTTTCATAATATCATAAAAAAAATTGCTATTTACATTTTCTGTTTTTTATTATAATTTTTTTCTTTAACTATTAAAAAAAAAACTCTGATATATAAAACTTGCTAATAAACAAGTGATAAAATCTTGTATCTGATAATCTTGTTAATATAATTTTATCGGTTAATATCAACTCTCCAAAATAAATAGTTGATAATATAAAATTCGATTATTCTCTATACTCATCACGTCGCCGGACTTAACGAACCAGTGAAAAATATCCGAAATAAGGAAAAACAAAAGAAATTTCGACCATCAACAGAAAACTTCAAAAACGTCTCCAAGTAAATAAATATCAGAGGGATTTTAGTTGGCAAACAATCAGACTAATACTCTAGAACCCTAATAGAATTTCTTTATTTGATGAGTTCTGTGAAACCGAAGCGGAAGTCAAATGATGGCAAACAGCAATACCTCTCGATGCAGTCAATTAAGGATACTTTGAAGCTTAGGTCTAAGAAATCCACTGCAAAGAAGCCTACAACAACAGTGACACCTCGAACCAGTACGTCAACGAAACCAGAGACTGTATCTAGAACATCTTCCAAGAGGTTATCCGCACATAGAGTTACACTCTTTAAACATAATAATGTGCAGGTATTTAACTGTGTTCGTGCTAATGGTTCGAGAACCTCATCCATCTCATCTTCAAGTTCCGTAAGGACTGTTATAATTGGCGATAACGTTGTGAGTAGTACTATGGATAAACTAAAACCATTGACACTCATAGGGAAGGGTTTACTGGAACTCTATCAAATAAAGACACCAGCAACCAAAGATAGAACGGGTCAATCAATGAATTATATATCCCTGGGAAAAAGTGGTCAAATTGTACATCCTATTTTACCAAAACTGAGAATCACGAAGCTACGAGAACCTTATAAATATCTAATTACATTTTTCAACCCGGAGAGGTATTGGCAAATAGAGTTTCTACCGATCAATGCTCCATATCATAAAAGCATGGACGAGATCATTCTCGAATTTGAATCAGTGGTCTCAAATATTTGTCAATTAATAGATGATAACAACCTAGAGGGTGATACCAAAATATCTACTGAAAGTTCCATAGAGGAAAACAAACAAGCAACAGATACGAATAAAATACCGAATACAAGTCACAAGACCAGTGAAGATGATGATTCAGAACTAGACTACTTATTAGATGAAACATCACTTACCCAAAATGATATAGATTGCGAAAATATTGATGATATCAATGAAAGATTCAAACGTGTTGTCGGAAGGATATCACACCGCGATATTCCAAACAGCAGACGTTACTCATCAATTCCTCAAATTAATCACCGCAAAAGCACATATAGGAGATCCGTCTCATTATTTCCAGCATCCGAAAGCATCCACTAGCAGGCTCTAGTAAAAATTTGCTCGATATATATAGTTATAAATTTGCATCCAATATATTCATCATTAATAAAGAATGCCCGTATTATGATTCAAAATTATACAAAAATTAGTAAATACAAGCGAAAGGAAAATGTTGCCTTTCAAATATATAATCTATTTGCTTTTTTTTTTTATTCTATACAATTTAGAACTTCTTGTTTTGGATCAAGTTCTTGACCATGTCCTTACCAGTCAACCATGAGGTTTTACCTAGAGTGTAAACATCCAAGGTAGAGGAGAAAGTATCCAAGAAACCGAATGGCAACATAGCAGGAATCCAACCTTGAGCCAATTCCAAAGCAAAAGAGTTCTTGTCCATAGAGTATTGCTTAGCGTAACCCTTTTGCAAGTGGTGGGTCATACCTGGGAAGTACTCTTCTGGTTCTGGACTCCATGGGAGAGCTGCACGTTGGACACCCTTCAAGATAGTGAAGTAGTCATCGGCAAAGTGGACACCAGTGTGACCTTCGGTACCGACAGCAGTACCGAACAAGATAACGTACTCGGAAATGGAGGCATGCAAAATGATCATTTGACCCATGGCACCACCAGCATTGTTGAAAACCCAGTCATCTCTTCTGTACTCATTGATGTACTCGTCACCGTAGTGCTTAGCCAGAGCATCTCTGATATCCATCAACAAAGCTTCAGTGTTGGACTCGGTACCGTTGTGCTTGGCAATAACACCATTGCAGATTTCATTCAGAGTTTGAGCATCAAAAATGTAATTGCGAGGTAACCAAGTGTCGTAGAATTGGTTCAAAATGTAACCAAAGACAGCTAGGAAAGTAAGTAGCTTAATACAGAACTTCATCCTATTTTATCCTATTGTTTTGTTTTGTTTTTACTTGTTTACTAGTGTTGTCAGAATAAAGAAAGTAACTATAAAAGGTATATATAATTTTTCAAAGCTTATATAGGATTTTATCGTTATTTGCGAATTTTTTTCTTCTTCCAGAGCTTCGTTTAGCTTCTGGGACTCAGCTCATCGTCGTTTCTTTCCTTGCTCGAGACACAGAGAAAGTGGTTTGGGCATCAAAAGTTCCTTCAAATTCAGGATTTTTTTTTTTTTTAAATTTTTCTTTAAATAATCACCGATATAATGAGGCTCGTTTAAGTTTTCTTATTATTTTCCTTTTATTGATTCATTTTCATTTAAATACGCACATGATTTAAAAGTAACCAAGATGGTTACCGCGGAGCAGAGGGCTAAGATTGAGGCTAACAGGAAGTTAGCTTTGCAAAGACTTCAGGCAAGGGGTATTGTATCTTCTAAGAACGATACTTCTAGCAGTAACAGTAATAATACTACCACTACAGCTGCCACTACTACTACAAGTAACAATAACAATGTAGTATCACGGCCTGTGGATGATATGGCTGCGTTGCAAGCGGCCGCGCCTCCTGACTCAGTTAGGGACGCTGTTGCAAGTAGAGAGGATCCTAGAGGGAAGAAACGTCCGCTGGATCACATCAAGCCTTCCATTAGGAAGCAGGACTATATAGAATACGATTTCGCCACCATGAAGAATCTGAATGGTGGGTATATAAACCCCGAAGACAGAGTTGGTGGTGATGACAGTCTTTTCGATGATGATGAGTTCGGAAATAAGAAGCAGAAATCACTTGATGATTGGAAACGGGAGCAGAAGGAGAGACGTATGCTGTATGAGAATGCTCCACCACCTGAACATATATCGAAGGCCCCCAAATGCATTGATTGTAACATAAATATAGAGATGGACCCAGTGTTACATGATGTGTTTAAACTTCAGGTTTGTAAGCAATGCAGTAAAGATCATCCAGAGAAATATTCACTGCTGACTAAGACTGAATGCAAGGAGGACTATTTCTTGACCGACCCAGAATTAAATGACCCCGATCTTTTTTACAGGCTAGAGAAACCTAATCCACATTCCGGTACTTTTGCCAGGATGCAACTCTATGTAAGATGCCAAATCGAAGAATTTGCATTCAAAAAATGGGGTGGTGAAGAAGGTCTTGACCAAGAATGGCAAAGACGTGAAGAAGGTAAATCCTCTAGACGAGAGAAGAAGTACCAGAAGAAAATCGCTGAGATGCGTCTAAAGACCAGAGCTCAAGAGTATACAAATAGACTCCGTGAACAGAAATACGGTACAAAACATGTCCACGATTTCAGCATTGTGGTGGCTACAGGTGAAGATGAGGATGGCTGCTCATTTATACGAAAAAAATGTATTGATTGTGGTCTAGAGACAGAAGAGACTGACATCTAAATCGTATTTCGCGCTTAACGTATTTTTGTAATCACTATGTTTTATAGACGACCTTACGAACCATGTAACGAACAACACACTTACTTAATTATCCTTTCGAGTATAACATTTTAACGAATATAAATATACTAATGGTATTAATTTATATCCATTGGCATTTTGTTTACATTAGAACTGAATTTGGATGCCGCCAATAGTTAGTATGAAGTACACCAACTGCATCATTACCTTGAAGAGTTGCATATGAATTAACTTCTTAAAATGATTTTTGCTTTTTATTGAATCCTTCCTATGGTATAATGATAAAAAAAATAGTTATGTAAATATATAAAGTAAAAAGAGTAGAAAATAATAATAATAATAATAATAATAATAACAAAAAATAACGTGATAATACTTCAATAACAAAGGTATATTAATGACTTAATGATGGCTGATAGTTTTATTAAAAAAGGTAATTGATTTTTCCCATAGTTCTTGTTCGTTGCAGAAAATAAAGTTGTAAAGAAAGAATGTGATCAAGTAGATAAAAAGATAATGGAACCAGTACCAACCAAAGCGGCGGAAATATACCAGAAAAAGTTAGAAGTTAGAAGGGAGTCAGATTGTTTCACAGCATTCGTCTTGTATCTATTCTCTAAACTTCTTCTCACGTGCTCCCTGACTGATCTCTTTTTCAAATTCACATTTTTAGAAGTATCGTCACTATCACTAGCAGAATCTGTCTTTTTAGCCCCAGAACTATCTGTAGGATTTAGAGTCTCTGTAGGTAGCATCATAGGAGGTTTGTAGGCCAAGTATAGAGGCTGCATAGGAGAGCCATCAAATTGGTAAAGTTGTAGTCTATAGATACCGTGGTATGGATCCACACCCATTTCAAAGGACTTGAAGGTCTCAGTTTGGTTGTATCTAGTATATGTAGAGACACCGTTATCATTACAAGGGTCACTCAAAAGTTGTCTACCGTCAACTTCAATAGGATTTAGAATCAAAGTACCGTTATCTAACAACTGATATGTCCCGTGTTGGTAAATCAAAGAAGCTTTCGGACATGTAGGATCCCTTGGGTTACCACTAACCTGATATGTAGCTTCTTCAAACCAACCATCTTCAGTGAAGGAGTAAGAAATACCAGGCAAAGCTGGCTCTATAAGCAACTCGTCGATTGGATCATAGAATCCTGGCCCCGTGAAGACTTGGTTGGACTTCGAAGACCATGTACCAACCAAATCACTGGCATCACCAGCAACAAGTGCCACTAGTAAACTGAACACAAGCGAACGTCTCATTATTATCTGTATATTTTTATTTTGATGAACAAATCCCTGAGTTACTTAGTTTTTATGGAAAATCCTCGTGTAATACTTCAAAATATTCCTAAAAAAATTTCCCTGAAATAAAAAGGAACAGCTAGTGTATCAGATCTTTATATCAAACCAAAAACAACGCGTTAATATGCTACTTTTGAAAGAAAAGTACCTCTAAATAATCCTTTCCTAACTGTATTTCACCAATTTTTTAAGCACTTTTGTTTGTTTAAATTTCCTCCCTTCCGCAAAAAAAAAAAAAAAAAAAAAAATTAAAAAAACGAAATTTCAAAGCCTATTACGTATATAGTGATAATAAACATAATATCAAGGCTCGACCTAATTACCATCATAACATCACGAAATATCATATGATTTAGTGTTTCAGTTGATAATTTAAGATGAAGAATAAAAATATTATATGGTTCTTAAGTATTAAAAAAATGGTTTTGAAAAATGCCTAGTATATATATAGAATTTTAGTATATGTTAAATATTATCATGCAGGGAAACAGTTTTCCTTATCGTAGCCTGCAAATACAGGTTTGTTCTTGGGAACAGGTTGGATATTTGTTACATCGTTACAAGGTATTCTTTGATTGAAGCTATTGAGACTTGAGGAGCTGCAATTCGCGCTATCGTTCTTAAAATGAGTGAATGTATGCATGTGTGGGGTTAATGGCGATGAGCTTCCTGCATTGTTCATGCTGAATAGACTGTTTTCCGATTGGGTACTGGATTGCCTCATTGGGGTCAATGTATCCGTGGAGTAAGTTGGAGATGGAATGCCAGAAGATATGTCGACGTATTGTGTGTTGATGGCCAATCTCTTTGTAATATCCATGAAGGTTGGAGCATGAATTTTCTTTTGGTAGTCCTCGTAGAATTCTCTGACCTTGACAATGAAGTTGAACACGCCAGTTTGTTCCTTATAGACACGGAAGATGGAGTCTGGCAACTTCACTATACATTCAACGAAGGAAGAGACTAATTTGTCAGAGACGACCTTGGTAATCATTGGCATTGAAAGCAAAGGCCCTTGATCTTGACTGGTGAATTTATTGATGACATCAAAGATGGCGTGACATAGTTCAAACATTTCTAGCTTCACGAACTCGTAATTCCAACAAGACAAATCTATCAAAAATTTCTTCAAGTTGATCAATTCTATCTTCATTCTTAGCTCGTTGTATTCTTCATCGTCATCGACCATATCGATGGTAGATTTGGAAGTCATCGAAGTATGCTTCATCTTCATCTCTCTGCTGTACTTAAGTTGTGCTTCATATAGTTCATATTGAATTAGACAGTTTTCGTCGACATTCAGAACGTAATCATTAATGCTCATTTCATAAACATCCCAGTTCAAGGTATCCAGAATATGTCTTTCCATTTGGATAAACATCGACTCATCGTAAACATCGGACCCGCCGCAATAGTGAACCAGTTCTGATAATCTTGGAATTCTAGCTCTAGGATTAGGACCATAGAATCTACCACCGGTAGGCACAGTGACATCATTGATGATGTGACTGCAACCACCCCAGGTCTTTGCCGCAAGCCATAGGCACGTTCCTGCCACGAGGTTAGCCTGATCTCTCAAAATAATTCTCTTGGAACAATAACGATCGTATAGTCTAACTGAATGGAAGAAAATACCATTGCTAACTCTGGTCAATTGACATAGTTCGAACAAAAAATTAACCATAGTAGCTCTGGTCTCATAAGGATTCATTTCCGGTTGGGAATCTATCAATTTGGTATCAGGTTTGAATTTTGCTGCGGTTCTCAATATGTTTTCTGAAATGTCATTGTGATATTCTTGTACAGTTTCATAATGTGACAATAATTCTGCATTAGAAAGTTCAATTGGATAATAAGTCTGCTTTGCAGTAACTACTAGTCCAGTCATAAAGGTAGTGTTTTTTTTTTATTAAATGAATGTAATAAGTTGTGGGGAAATTTTAATAGTACAATTTTTGATAATTGAATAAAGAATGAATGAGAGTAATATCCTAATATAAGAACTCACAGAACAAAAAAAAAAAAAATTAAGGTGTTATTAATATAATTGAGCCAGCAATGAATATATCCTATCAATTTTCTTTCTTGTTATATTTTTTTTTAATTGTTAAAAAAAAAAGGGCTTCTTAATTGGATGATGTTGTTTTTATTATTCTAATATTTTTATTGATGTGAAAGGAAAAGTATCAGTTTAGCTTTCAATAGTCCAAAAGTCAAATCATTAAATATAATCAATTTTTTATTCTTCCAAGTACCTTTGAATATTACAATATTTCGTTTCCTGTACACGTCAAAAACCTCCAGTAAAAAAAAAGCAATTAAAACAATAAGCCTTTCACCAATATGGATAAAAAAAACAATTGGTGTTGAAAAGGAAACTCGTGATGGTACCAATTGCGAAAAAATAAAAAAATAATTGGCAGCTTCCCAAGAAAAAGAGAATTTCACTGTGCCAAATAGGTAACTCTAGGCTTGTTTCAGCAGAATCCAAGGAAACGAAAAATTGAAATTAAAATTGAAATTGAAATGCTAACTGCAATGGAAAACCACCCAGGTATGAACTTTTTTACCCAATGAAGTTTGAAACCTTTTTCTTAAATTTGACCAATTTTAAATTTTTTTTGGTGTGCTCCGCTTAGAAAATCCCGTACATACAACACCAAAAATTTAAAATTCTTTTTTTTTTGGGCTTTGATTTCGCGTTGATTTTTTCGAACCTACGCGTATTTTTCTCTATGGGGGGGGGGGGGATGAAGTTACCCAAAACGGAAAAATCTTTAATTCATACGGGTTCTCGTTCCTTCTTTCATCAATCGTTGGGATAAGTCTAAGTACATGAACATAGACGAAGATGAAGGGTCGAGAAGGTGCAGGATGCATGGAATTGTAGATCGTAGTAGCTGGCATTTGTGGAGTTCGGTTTCTATGTTTTCCGTGAGCTCGATGACATGTAGTGTCGTGATTGAGTTGTCTACTTTGGATTGGAAGTTGAATTTCGTAGCTTGCCTTTGCAAATGGTACATGTCCATGAAAAGGGGAGATTCTTGCAAGAACTCGTGGATCGTATCGGCCAGTTGGAGTGGTCTCTTATTTGGATTACATAAAATGAAAGAGAAATCCTGCTGTTTGCGTAGGAGCGTGTCGAAATACGTTTCAATTTCCTCCCCGAAAAGGGTACTGCGTTCTAACTGAGCCATGTCCAGGATACGGGAAAATTGGTAACGTCTGTTGTTCAATTTACAGAATAAGGAAGAGGATGACTCCGCTACAAACTTGTCTCTGCTGGTTAAGATAGCAAAGTTTCTGACGTAACCTTGCATTTCCTCAATGGCAAACTGTAGTCGTTTCTTTATACGTTTTTCCTGGAGATACCTCTCATATACCAAATTGTTTTCCTTTTTCAAGTTCTCACATACTTGATTTACCTGATCACAGTCTGATTTGATTACATGATACTGCGACCTGGCGACGCGAAGCTCTGATTCCAATGGTATAGTTTCTTTATCCAACTTGTTAATCTGGCTTGTTATATCTACAATCTCTTTTTTCAATTCACTTATTTTATCTTGGTTTAACTGGCTATCCTGATCACTTAAGTCACGTTTTACCTTGGTCTGTTCCAAAGTCAACAGAAGTTCCTGCTCTTTAGATTTCAATTCTTCTAACACAAGTTCCTTATCCTGCTTATATTGGTTGAATTCAGCTACTAGCTCGCTTTTCTTAGCATCACATTGCTCATCATTTTTTTGTTCCATGTCATGCCATTGAGTCTCACAATCTTTCAACTCCTGTTTCAATGATCTGATCTGATCTACATGATCTGGGTCGGGTTTAGATTGGACCATATCAAATACCTGAGCATCCCATTCGTGTCTCCTCTCTGAGACCTGTTGATCTAGTCTAGTCACCTCCTTAGTTACCTCAATATCGTATTTTATCAGCATGTTTTCCGATATTTGTGCTTGGTCCCTTTTTTCATTCCCACATTCACTCGCCTTCATATCCAATTGCTGATCCAACTCACCAATATCAGTACTCAGAACTTTAATTGAGTCCTGTACCCTACCATAGTCACTGACAAGCTGCGGCATCTCCACTGATCGTATCCTCTCCGTCTCCTTCTCTATCTCAGCAATTGCCGACCTCATCTGGTTGATATCCCTTAACACTTTCCTCTCACGCTTTTTAATCTCCTCCATCATCTTCTCATCCCCAAAACTTAGCTTCTTCTTAAACCCAAGTTCTTCAACCATCCGCTTACTGTTAGTGACATCTTTCAACGTATTCTCATGCATCGACAGCCGTATCTTCTTCCTCGCCCTAAAGGACGGTATCTTAGAATCCATTTTTTTAAAAAAAAAACCTCTTCTCTAATTTGTTTTTCCAGATTCTTGATTCTTCTTATATAACACCTACTACCTTAAACCCTCTTGTATCATAATCTCTTATAATACCTTGTTTCAAACTGTTACACACATTGTTTTCAATCTCATCCTAATAACAAAAATATAAACAATAACAAAAAAGAAAAACAAAAACAAAAAAAAATTATTTCCTGGACGCCGGGTAAGTGGTTTTAGTATCAAAATACGTTTGTAGTGATATATGATCATGATGCTAATCCGTTTTATATTATATTTCATGTGAATGTTTCGTATATAGTACTTTTCGTACTATTTTATATAAATACATGTGCATGTACGTTTATTATGATATAATCTCAACAGGGTAACGTTTATCATTTCTAATATTTGGTGTGAATTAGAAAGCCTTTGGGGTCTGTGGCTTTAAAAAAAGGGAGATATGTATAATGGTTTGTTGGTTACAAAAGGGAAGTCTTTGTAGTGGAAACGTCTATTGACCTAAAAAAGATAATAATGAGTTTGTTGCAAAGTTATGAGAGTGAATTCAAAGCTACTTTGGAGCAAGGGAAGGCGGCTTTGGTGAAGGCGAGTGCGCAAGCGTTGCCCGAGCGTAACACAACGCTGAAGCAGATCGAGGAGCAGAAGGATGAGCTCTATGATCTACTGGATCAGATGAGTCTTGAAGTTACCAATAGTGTGGATGGTGCTCAGGAGAGAGCTAACTATAAAGCCAAGATAAGAGAGTGGAAGGTTCAAGTGAATAATGAATTGAGACAGCCTTTGCAGAAGTTGTTGGACGCTAGAGATAAAGACGAATTGTTTGGAGCTGCGGCGGCATCCTCAAATGGTAACCTGGATTTAGAAGGTATGAATGATGAACAGAGACAGCAATTGCTGCAGAATCATGCGACGTTACAGCGTACTGGGGATAAACTCCGGGACGCCAGTCGTTTGGCTAATGAAACGGAAGGTATAGGGTCACAGATAATGATGGATCTGAGGTCACAGAGAGAGACTTTAGAGAGTGCAAGAGATACGCTGTTCCAAGCTGATTCTTACGTGGATAAAAGTATAAAGACACTGAAAGTAATGAGTAGGCGATTAATAGCGAACAAAGCTATCAGTTATGCAATCATAGCCGTACTTGTACTTTTGATTTTACTAGTTATATTCTCGAAGTTCAGATAAAATGTATTTTAATGCTATGTATATGTAATTAGTCAAATAAATTTTTTCAATTTTTAAATTAACGTTTTGGAATTTATAGAGATATATATATATATATATATTTTCAGAATTTTATATGAATATACTTCATATTTTCTTAATGACAAACTAGTTCATCTTCTTCCTCATCAGTGAATGCATCCTCACTCTTTGGGGAGTTGACTGACATTTGCTTCATTTTCTCCTTTAATTTGTCCATAATGGCGGATTCATACTTGTGGGCATTTTCAGGAGCATCAGACTTAGCATCTGTGATTTCCTGTTTTACGGTAGTTTCACCACTTTCTGCGTGATCCTTGATCAAGTCATCAAATTTTTCGTCCATCATTTCTTGGGCCTTTCCACTTGAGATACTACTACGAGGAGTTAATCCAGTGTTAGTACCACCAATTCTATGTAGATGTTTTTCTTCTTCCGTTAAATCTAAAACAGTAGCAGTGAAATTGACCAAGGACTTAGCACTCTTACGTCTAGCCAATCTCTTCATCTTATGAGCTTCTTCTTCTTCATCAGTAGTGTGACCAGAAGAGGCAGTAGATATAGAGGATCTTGGCGTACGAGGAAGTCTAACACATGAGACACCAACATCACTAATCCACTTAGCAACTAATGCGGTCCAACCACATTGATGAGACGCACCAAGACCTCTTCCGGTGTCACCATCGAAGTACTCATAAAATTGTAGATAATCTTTGAAGTGTTCATCGGTAGATAAGAATTCAGAGTATTCACCATAGTTAATGGCACGTTCCCCCTTCTCATCAGGGACAAACAAATGTATCATACGGTAACCCAGTTCTTCGGCGACTTCTGCTAAGTTTAGATATTCACCGGAACCGACAGGACATTCTACTTTGAAGTTAGAACCATAGTATAAGTAGAATCTCTGCAGTGATTCAATGATCAAGAAACTGGTTGGGAACCAAATTGGTCCTCTCCAGTTAGAGTTACCACCGAACATACCAGAGTCAGACTCACCTGGCAAATAACCGACACCGTATTTGTTACCATTGACTTCCATTTCGAATGGATGGTCTTTATGGTACTTAGACAATGATCTAATACCATATGAGGATAAGAACTCATTTTCATCCAGCATACGGGTTAGGATAGCCTCTAATCTATCCTTAGTAACCAAAGATAACAGTAATCTTTCACCAACACCTCTCTTAGACATCGAGGCAACATTTCTGTCAAAAATTTCTGGTCTGTTTTCTATAAACCAATCCACACGTCTCTTGAATGATGGGAATTGCTTTAGCAACTTTGGTTCTAAGGTCATTGTAGCATATAATGGAATTAAACCAACAAGCGATCTTATTGGTAATTGCATCTTATGGTTACCCCAGGTAATGGCATCATAGTAGAACTTATCCTCATCGTTCCATAAATTTTGGCTAACTTGTTCAGTGCCATTATGGACATCGCATTTATAATCAAATGACATAGAGTCACTGATCAAAATGAAATGTTCAAAGAATTTAGAAGCAATATCTTCATAAACTGGATTGTTCTTCGCCAATTCCAATGCAATGTTCAACATTTGCAGGGAATAGAAAGCCATCCAACCAGTGGAATCAGCTTGTTCCAAAGTACCACCAGTAGGTAATGGTTCACTTCTGTTGAAAATACCAATATTATCCAAACCTAAGAAACCACCCTCGAAGACATTCCTACCTTCGACATCCTTACGGTTGACCCACCAAGTGAAATTCAACAGTAACTTTTGGAAAACACGCTCCAGGAAGACTCTATCTTCCCTGTTATAGACACTTCTCTCAATCTTGAAAACACGGTAGACAGCCCAGGCATGAACTGGAGGGTTCACGTCATTGAAATTCCATTCATATGCTGGAATTTGACCGTTAGGATGCATATACCATTCTCTGGTCAACAAATCCAATTGTTTTTTGGCAAATTCAGGATCAATCATTGAAATTGGAACACAATGGAAGGCAGTATCCCAAGAAGCAAAGAACGGATACTCCCATTTGTCTGGCATAGACAGAATATCCTCAATGTACATATGTTTCCAATGCTTGTTTCTACCATTGGCTCTATCTGGAGGAGGACGTGGCTTTATATTCTTGTCACCGTTGTACCAAGCATCCCAGGTCAGATTGTAGAACTGTTTAGTCCATAGAAGACCTGCATATGCCTGTCTTTGGATGTTTCTTAGTTCATCAGTTATTGGTGCTGGATTAACTCTCCAGTAGAAGTTATCAGCTTCTTCCTCACGCTCATCAAAGACGTTATCGAACTCATCCTCATCAAAGACAGAGATGCCTTCAGTTTGGAAGATCTTGTTGTCTGGTTTATCAGTAAAGTTATATCTAACAGTAACATATTCACCAGCTGGGATGTTCTTGAAGTGGTAAACAGCACATGCCTTGGTACCATGGTTTTCAGGGTTCACAGCATCTTTTTTACCATTAACAATGTACTCTTCAAAGGCATCCTTTGTGTAATCAGCTGGATTCTTTTCCTCATTGAACAGTTTCACAAGATTAGATTCGTTTTCAGTGAACAAAAGAACCGGGTCAATATCATCTACTTCTTCTGAGTCATCATCAGCAAATCCACCTGGGGAAGGCTGGAAGACCACTTGGCGATGGCCATATTTTTCATGCTCGACATGAAGCAGGTTTTCAGATTTTTCGTCTTTGTACAGGTTTGGCTTTTGACCCTTTAAGTTCCAAGCCCAAGTGTTTCTAAAGAAGACTTGTGGAGCCACGTACAGTTCACCGGAGTCCTTATTACTTCTGTTGTGAACTGTGATTCTGAAGTTCAAGTCGTTTTCATTATCAGCATCCTTGGCCATCTCGAAGAAAACATCGAAATATGGACTGTCTCCGGTCTCCTTGTCCTTAAAGACACCGTCAATCTCATAGATTTCGAACTCCTTGTCGTTGTAACCACGCTCAGAATTCTTCTGGACCAATTCTTCGTATGGGAACTCCTTCTTGAATGGATACTTGTATAGAGACTTCATGTAGGAGTGAGAAGGAGTGTTATCTAGGTAGTAGTACAGCTCCTTGACATCCTCACCGTGATTACCTTGAGGACCAGTCAAACCAAACAATCTCTCTTTCAATCTGACATCCTTACCGTTCCACAAAGCAACATTCATACAGATCAATTGCTTGTTGTCACTGACACCGAACAAACCGTCTTCACCCCATCTGAACACACGGGCATTGGCATGTTCAAAAGGGAAATTAGACCAGGCATCACCATTGAAAGAATAGTCCTCACGGACAGTGGCCCAAGCACGTTCACTCAAATATGGGCCCCATCTGTACCAGTACTTCTCTTTATTCTTGTTCTCATTTAGTCTCTTCTCCTCCATAGTGGAGTCTACAAACTCCTCCCTCAACTTATTCATTGTCTCAAGAAAGAAAAGTTAGTCAATTGGAGATTATTATTACTATGTTTTATTAGAAACAAGCTACAATATCAAGAGTTGAAAAGAAGTATTCTTTTACACTTCCCTTACTTTTTATATAGTAGTAAGGAAAAAATAGGGAAAGGGGTGGTATTCAGAAAGAAAAGAAGTTAACAATCGTTGAAATGCCCCCCTCCCCCCCACCGGCTTGCTCATCTCTTGCTTCCCTTCCCCCCTTCAATTAGTATCACACAATAGTCTCGAGCGACCTCCGAGCCCGTATCTTGGCAGTGGTCCAAAGAACGTTAACACAAACAGAAGAGAGCGAGAGACTAAGATCATTCGTTTCATCCCTATTGCCAATAGGGACAAAAGTACCATCCAATTACAATTACCCTTCTGATTTCAAAAGCCCCCCTCCCTTCCTACAAGACTAAGAGTCAACTGCGGTCTTCTCACCCCTTTCTACACAATCCCCTATCGTAAGTAGTCATCGAATCTCGTTTTTTATTATGAAAGCTAGATTAGACAAATTTGAGATATAAAACTTGCATTCAACAATGGCTTGGTTGGGGACAGGCTCAAATATGCGAGGATATGAAATATGTAACTTGTGTATTGCGGTATCTATATCTATTTGACTCTACTAGAGTCACGAATATTATCGTGATGTACGTAATGTAGTCACACTCACTTATTGGTATGACCCAGTAGTGGCTAACGGTTGTACTGACGTGCGCTGCCTCCCTGTAGTAATTCAGGTATGTGTTTTTACTTATTTTCTATATTCAGTGCATTATACTTACGCAGTCTCTTTACTTCATCGAAAAGTGCCTCGAGGTACACGTCCTTCTCGTTGTTCATATCCTGCATTGACTCGCAGAGCATACGAAGGTAGTCAAAGTTAGTACCGCTCGGTCCTACATTTGTTGCGATCACGCTTGCGGTCTCCTGGATAGTCTCGGGTCCTACAAACGCTTCGTTGATCACGGTTCCGATATAGACATTCGTGGTCAGCACTTTTTTCCCCGTGATGTTGTGTTTTGGTAACTCACGTATCGCGTGCATCATTTCTTGGTCCTGCGAGTCTGACTCCGAGAGGTCAAGGTGCACTTCCACCTCGTGGAGCGTGTACCCGTTCTGTTCCCTCACGTCGAGGTACTCCTTTACCTCGGCAGCTTTGTCAGCGGGGATGTAGTACACGACACCGATAGTCTTCAAATCGTGAGCATCCCAACGCTCGGGATCAACTTTAATACCGCGGTTCTCGTACATCTCGTAGTCGTTGAGAAACCTGCGGTTACTCTGAATCTCTTGAAACGGCACCAGGGTCACCACACGACCCGGTGACTCCGGAGTTCCACGGTGGTCCACAGAGCTCTGCCAGAACCTCCGCATAAACCCGTATATCACCGCGGGTATCCGGTGCGTATAATGTGGCGGTGGCTTGTATATCAAAGAACCATATCCCAGCACCCAAATCCCACCGTTCGCAACAGTCATATTCTATGCTTTTCACAGTGTTATTGCCTTGTCAAACCGAAATAAGAGTGACTTGTGACATAAGCAATATGAATCGTCAATCTCTCTGCTTAAAAATAGCTTATTCAAGAATTACGTGAAATATGATATGTAAATATCACATGCATCCACGTATACAACTATATACCAGCATACGTTTTTAATCAACGTGACCCGTGTAAAAGTATATTTAGTCGTTAAAACATTTGAAATGATTATTGCTGTATGAGAAATGTATTGATACCATATTTTAGTGATCAATCAAGTTATTGTAAACTACAACACTTTCAAGTAAATTTAATTGTGCTTTAGTATTTTTTTTGGTATGGTCACATTTGCTCTTGCTCATTGCGCAGATGAAAAAAAAAATAAAAAATTTTTTTTTGCTTTCGCTCTCGGTGCCCTTTTTTCTTTCTGTGAAAAAAAAAAAAAATGAAATAAAATCAAAGAAAATAAAGACGAAAAAACAGGTTGGAAATAAATAAAAAATATTGCTACAAATAAATAATATTAAATAGAAAAGGATAATACATCCCCTTAACTGTATTAAAATATTGCAATTGGTGTATTATTTTATTTAATTTTATTTATTTTATTCTTATTTTTTTTTCTGAGTGGAATTAAAAAAAAAAAGAAAATAAAAAGAAGAAGCAATTGCTATAAGGTTTACAGAGAAGCAAAAGAATAAAGATACCAAAATACCAAAATACCACAATAAAAATAGAATTAAAGTGGTTTTAAAGCATTGCTAATAAAGAATGAAAGAGATAGATGACGAGGTTTTACAGAACCCTGAATTGTATGGGTTGAGAAGGTCTCACAGGGCAGCTGCGCGTCATACTTATGCGGATAGCGATGACGATGAGGACGCTATTAGGCCTACGAGGCGGAAGAAGAAGCAGAGTGTTGGAAGTGATGAAGATGAAGAAGATGACGATGATGATGACGACGACGATGTTGATGAAGATGTTTATAATGATATGGACAATGATTCTGAACTAGATGATGATGATGATATGGATGCAGATGAAGACGATGATGATTATTATGGGTCTCCTCAGAAGAAGCGTGGTGGAAGGAGTGGTAATCGTTCCCGTGGAAGGCCGAAACAAACGAAACCAAAGAAAGAGAAACCCGTAGCGGTACCCACAAGGTTTTCTTCAAGGACTGGAAAGTCAGTGAACTACAATATCGATTATTCAGATGATGATTTGCTTGAGTCTGAAGAAGATTTTGACTCTGAAGATGAATTGTCAGAGGAGGAAGGTGGGGAATATCAGCGCGGGAGATCAACTACCCCACCATTAGAAGACGTGCATGGAATAGATATTGTTATCACTCATAGATTCAAAGATACAGCGGATAAAGAAACATTATCCAAGATAGTACCAGAACTAAGCCAGTGTAAAGAAAACTATGAATTCCTGATAAAATGGACCGACGAGTCACACCTACATAACACATGGGAATCATATGACTCACTTGGAACGGTACGTGGTATCAAGCGTCTGGATAACTACTGTAAGCAATACATCATCCAGGAACAACAAATTAGACTAGATCCATACATTACCCCTGAAGATATCGAAATCATGGACATGGAGCACGAAAGAAGACTTGACGAACTTGAAGAATTCAGGTTCCCGGAGAGAATTATAGACAGTCAGCGTGCGGAACTAGAAGATGGTACTTCCCAATTACAATACCTTGTGAAATGGCGTCGTTTGAATTATGACGAAGCCACTTGGGAAGATGCAGCTGAAATCGCTAAGATTTCACCAGAGCCAGTCAAACATTTCCAAAGCCGACAAAATTCGAAGATTTTACCACAGTACTCTAGCAATTATACGTCTGAGAGGCCGAGATTTGAAAAACTAAGCGTTCAGCCACCTTTCATTAAGGGCGGTGAGCTTAGAGATTTCCAACTTACAGGTATCAATTGGATGGCCTTCTTATGGTCTAAAAACGATAACGGTATCTTAGCGGACGAAATGGGTTTGGGTAAAACTGTACAGACAGTAGCATTTATTAGTTGGTTAATATTTGCTCGTAGACAAAACGGTCCACACCTAATTGTTGTGCCGTTATCTACTATGCCAGCCTGGATAGAAACATTCGAGAAATGGGCACCCGATATTAATGTTATCTGTTACATGGGTAATCAGAAATCAAGAGATATGGAGAGAGAAACAGAATTTTACACTAATCCAAACGTAAAAGGTAAGAAACAAATTAAGTTCAATGTACTAATGACTACCTACGAATATATTTTAAAGGACAGAGCAGAACTTGGTAGCATAAAATGGCAATTCTTGGCTGTTGATGAAGCACACAGATTAAAGAACGCAGAATCATCACTATACGAGTCCTTGAACAGTTTCAAGGTCGCCAACCGTCTCTTAATTACCGGTACACCTTTGCAAAATAACATTAAAGAATTAGCTGCTTTGGTGAACTTCTTAATGCCTGGGCGTTTTACAATTGATCAGGAAATCGATTTTGAAAACCAAGACGCAGAACAAGAAGAATACATCAGAAATTTACATAAAAGATTGCAACCATTCATCTTAAGACGTTTGAAAAAGGATGTGGAAAAGTCGCTACCGTCAAAGACAGAAAGAATTCTTCGTGTTGAGTTGTCTGATGTACAGACTGAATACTATAAAAATATTCTAACAAAAAACTACTCTGCTCTAACCGCAGGCGCGAAAGGTGGTAGATTCTCTATGCTAAATATTATGAATACATTAATGAAGGCATCAAACCATCCTTATTTATTTGACGCTGCCGAAGAAAAAGTGCTCGAGAAATTTGGTGCTGGTAATATGTCCAGAGAAAACGTCCTTAGAGGTTTAATTATGTCTTCAGGTAAAATGGTTTTGTTGGATAAACTATTGACGAGACTTAAAAAAGATGGTCACAGAGTTTTGATCTTCTCTCAAATGGTGAGAATGTTAGACATTCTTGGTGATTACCTATCAATTAAGGGTATTAACTTCCAGCGTCTAGATGGTACTGTACCCTCAAATCAAAGAAGAATAGCTATCGACCACTTCAATGCACCAGGATCTGATGATTTTGTATTCTTACTATCCACAAGAGCAGGTGGTTTAGGTATCAATTTAATGACGGCTGATACTGTTATCATCTTCGATTCTGATTGGAACCCTCAGGCAGATTTACAGGCCATGGCAAGAGCCCATCGTATTGGTCAAAAGAATCATGTCATGGTTTATAGATTGGTATCAAAGGATACTGTTGAAGAAGAGGTGTTAGAAAGGGCTAGAAAAAAGATGATTTTGGAATATGCCATTATCTCTCTTGGTGTCACTGATGGTAATAAGTATACAAAGAAAACAGATCCTTCAGCAGGTGAATTGTCGGAAATTTTGAAATTTGGTGCAGGAAACATGTTTGCTGCCAAGGATAACCAGAAAAAATTAGAAGATTTGAATCTTGACGATGTTCTAAGTCACGCCGAAGATCACGTAACAACACCAGATTTGGGGGAATCGCATCTTGGTGGTGAAGAGTTTTTGAAACAATTTGAAGTCACGGATTACAAGGCTGATGTGGACTGGGATGATATCATCCCTGAAGAAGAGCTGAAAAAGCTGCAAGATGAAGAACAAAGGCGTAGAGATGAAGATTATGTCAAGGAGCAACTAGAAATGATGAACAGAAGGGATAACGCTTTGAAGAGAATCAAGGATAGTGTAAACGGGGATGGTTCTACCGCAACTTCCGATGAAGAAGATGGAAGATCATCTCGTCGGAGAGCTAAGGCTAATGATCTAAACTCTCTCGGTGAGGCAGAAATCCGTGCACTGTACAGAGCTGTTCTTAGATATGGTGATGTCACCGATAAACTGGAAGAGTTAATAGCCGATGGTACGCTGCCTGTAAAATCAATTGAAAAATACAGAGAGGTTTTGGAGGAATTACTTGATGAAGCTAAATCCATCTTTGAAGAGGAAGATACTAAAAGAAGTCAGGTGCTACGTGAGTTTGAAACAGCAGCACATGAATATAAGATGAAATTGAAAACCGGTGAGATTAAACCGGATGAACAAGAGAAAGAGAATCCAATCACAAGGTTGACAATGAAACGTAGGGAAAAGAAAGCGATCTTATTTACTTTTAAAAGAGTCAAATCTTTGAACGCCGAATCCATTGTTAACAGATGCGAAGAATTACAATACTTGAACCAGTATTTCAAAAAGCATTTCAAGGCCGATCCACTTGAATTCAAGTTCTTAAACGGTAATCCTAAACCGGTTCCAAACTGGAATTGTGACTGGCAAAAAGAGGATGACGAAAAATTGTTAGTTGGTATTTTCAAATATGGTTATGGTTCATGGATCCAAATCCGTGATGATCCATTTTTAGGATTATCTAATAAGATTTTCTTGAACGATTCAAATAGCACAACATCCAATACTGGTGCAGTAAAGAAGGAGATCAAAACTGATGATACTTCTTCGCCAATAGCCAATACAAAGGATGAGAAGAAAACCAAGGGTAAAGATAGTAAGAAGGTACCTGGTTCATTACATCTGGGTAGACGTGTTGACTACCTAATCAGTTTCCTAAAGGAAGAGACTACACCTGGTGAAGGATCAGCCAGAAGATCAGCTTCGACAACCAACCCCAAAAAGAGGGTTAGAAAGAATAATAATGGATCGGACACAAGTGCTTCTGGTACTCCAGAACTTGGTAAAGTAGACTCTCCATCTATCAACAAGAGACCTAAATTCTTACCAAAGGGCCCTGCCGCACTACCAAAGGGCCCAGCCTCCTTGCAAAAGAAAATGTCGTCTACACCTCCGCTAGCATCATCTAACAAAGAAAATGAAAATGGTAATGTCCACGTGAAGGAATACGAGTCTATGGACGAAGAATCCTGCAGACACACCATGAGCTCCATGAGAACATCGTTGAAACGTCTAAGACGTGGTGGTAAAGGTCTTGATCGTCGTGAATGGGCCAAAATCTTAAAAACAGAACTAACAGCAATCGGTGACTACATCGAATCCCAGGCCAAAAACAGTAAAGATCCATCCCGTGAGAGAAAACACCTGTGGTCCTACAGTTCAAACTTCTGGCCAGCAGCAGTCAAGAGTACAAAATTAATGGAAATGTACAAGAAAATTACAAGCACCAAATAGAAATGCTACTATATAAACCTATTTAAAGGAATTTTATAACAAATAATAAAAAAGAAATAATGTAATATTAATCAAGGCATGATCAGCAAAAGGAATTTGTTTAATATATATTATATGCATTAGCATATTCATCACATAGAACGATATACCTCGCCACGATGAAAATTTTTTTTTTTTTTTTGAGCGTCGAAGAAGAAATTTTTTTTCCATTGTGGAATCTTCCATTTCAAAAATTTTGTGATGTTAGAGGGTTTGGAAGTTTTTAAAAGGAAGTTTTGTAATATTTTGATTAAATTTGCTTCTTAGGTATTAATAAAACCGACGAACTTCTCTTTCCCTACTTTTGTACAACTTTTTTATTATTTCATCTACCTTTTTTCCATTTTGTTTTAATAACAATAACTAAAAAAAGGCAAATAAAATAAACTAATAAAAAAATCCAAAAAAAAAATTGAAAAAAATTCTTTTTAACTGAATTACTTTATTTCTTTAACACTAAGAATAACTGGAAATTAGAATCATTTGATTTAACATTTCTATAACTACAAGGTAATTTTTTAAAGGTTAAAAGCACAAAAAAAAAAATAAAAAAAAATAACTATAAATACAATGGCTGATATTGCTGATAAGACTGCTGAACAGTTGGAAAACTTGAACTTGCAAGACAAGCAAGAACAATCTGAGGAGAACCAATCCGAGACTGTTTCCGCCTCTTTGTACGTTGGTGACTTGGACCCATCTGTTTCCGAGGCTCACTTGTACGACATCTTCTCCCCAATTGGTGCTGTTTCTTCCATCCGTGTCTGTCGTGATGCCATTACTAAGACCTCTTTGGGTTACGCTTACGTTAACTTCAACGACCACGATGCTGCCAGAGTTGCCATTGAGAAGTTGAACTTCACCCCAATCAAGGGTAAGCTTTGCCGTATCATGTGGTCTCAACGTGATCCATCTTTGAGAAAGAAGGGTTCTGGTAACATTTTCATCAAGAACTTGCACCCAGATATCGACAACAAGGCTCTTTACGACACTTTCTCTGTCTTCGGTAACATTTTGTCCAGTAAGGTTGCCACCGACGAGACTGGTAAGTCCAAGGGTTTCGGTTACGTCCACTTCGAAGAGGACACCTCCGCCTCTGAGGCTATCGACGCCTTGAACGGTATGTTGTTGAACGGTCAAGAAATTTACGTTGGTCCTCACTTGTCCAAGAAGGAACGTGAATCCAAGTTTGAAGAGTTGAAGGCTAACTTCACTAATGTTTACATTAAGAACGTTAACACTGAAACTACCGACAAGGAATTCGAGGAATTGGTTAACAAGTTCGGTAAGACCAACTCTGTTGTTTTGGAAAGAACTTCTGAAGGTGAAAACAAGGGTTTCGGTTTCGTCAACTTCGAAAACCACGAGGATGCTGTTAAGTGTGTTGATGAATTGAACAACTCTGAATTCAAGGGTCAAACCTTGTACGTCAACCGTGCTCAAAAGAAGTACGAGCGTCAACAAGAATTGAAGAAGCAATACGAAGCCACCAGATTGGAAAAGATGGCTAAGTACCAAGGTATTAACTTGTTCATCAAGAACTTGGATGACTCCATCGATGACAAGAAATTGGAAGAAGAATTCGCCCCATACGGTACCATCACCTCTGCTAAGGTTATGACTACTGAAAACGGTAAGTCCAAGGGTTTCGGTTTCGTTTGTTTCTCTACCCCAGAGGAAGCTACCAAGGCTATCACCGAAAAGAACCAACAAATTGTTGCTGGTAAGCCATTGTACGTTGCCATTGCTCAAAGAAAGGACGTTAGACGTTCTCAATTGGCTCAACAAATCCAAGCTAGAAACCAAATGAGATACCAACAAACTGCTGCTGCTGCTGCTGCTGCTGCCGCTGGTATGCCAGGTCAATTCATGCCACCAATGTTCTACGGTGTTATGCCACCAAGAGGTGTCCCATTTAACGGTCCAAACCCACAAATGGGTAACATGGGTGCTATGCCAAAGAACGGTATGCCACCACACCAATTCAGAAATGGTCCAGTCTACGGTGTCCCACCACAAGGTGGTTTCCCAAGAAACGGTCCAGCTGCCAACCAATTCTACCAACAAAAGCAAAGACAAGCTCTAGGTGAGGAATTGTACAAGAGAATCTTCTCCAGAACTAACGACGAAGAAGCTGCCGGTAAGATCACCGGTATGATCTTGGACTTGCCACCACAAGAGGTTGTTCCATTGTTGGAAAACGAAGAATTGTTCGAACAACACTTCAAGGAAGCCTCTGCTGCTTACGAATCCTTCAAGCAAGAACAACAACAACCACAAGAAGAACAAGCTTAAAGCTTATCCTCTACTAAATGTATAATATAAATTTCTTTCTATCTTTCTCCCACTTCTTTCTAACTTAAAAAAAAATATAGTAAGCTATATTTTTTATTTTTATTTTTAATTTTTTTTTTTTTTTTTTATTTCTTGGTTATTTTTTTTTTTTTTGTAAACAAAAAACAAACAAAAAACTAAGGTATTTCCCTGTCTAACATATCTTATATTTTTTTTTAGAATTTTTTTAAAATTATATCTTTTTCCTTTAACTTTTGTGATAAATATTTATAAATATCAATTTTTATTTTATGTTATCCTGATTTATTTGAGTACTTTAATGCACGGTGACTGTAATAAAGATAAGGTTAACAAAATGACGTGCTGCTATAATCTGCATCTCAAAAGATATTGTTGATGTTACGATAGCGGATGTATTGATAAGCTGATGTAATTTAAAATCATTTTGAGTTTATTTTTTGATTTGGTGATATAAAATCCTTACATAATAAATCATTAATCACGACATAATAGGAGAGAGAAAAAAAACACGGATTTTCGGTTTGCGATGATTTTTTTTTTTTTTTGTCCCTTTAAACAAAGAAAAAATAGGCTTTTCATTCTTTTTAAACACACTGGTTGTATTTTGAAGATTCAAGACTTTCTTGAAACAGTCATTTAAGAAGAAGGTATCTCTTTAGACAAAGACGGGTAGAGGACTAAATATTGATAAGAAACAACAACAGCAAACAACTAAATCAGGAAAAATCAAAATTCAATCAAAGTGAAGGTTAAAGAAAATCAATTCAAACAAATAAAGTAAGAATAGTTTGGTTTGGTTCTTAACTTAATAAACTAAGAAAATAAAATACGACAAACATGTCTAGGAGTAATAGACATGGGGATGATTTTATAAACTCTCCCTTTGATGATGAGTTTGAGTTTGAAGGAGATAATACTATGAATAACTCGTCGTCAAACGGAAATGGGAACGGAAATAGTAAAGGAGCAGGTAGTGGAAGTAGTAAAGAATTTCCTGAGAAACTAGAAGAGAAAGAATTTACTCTCACGAATGACACGGATGTGGAGTCTATACAGCCAACACCACAGGTAGGTGGTGCAAGAAATGGGATGTTCGATGATGTGGCTCTGGATAATGATGACAGTACGAGGGAAATGAAAAGATTGCGTATGGGGACCAGAAGGGAGAAGCATCATCTGGGGAATATAAGCAGAAACAAGACCCTAAAATGGGCTAAGAAGAATATCAAGAATCCCTTTGAGGAATTAAATAAGGATTACGAAGAAGAGCACGATAGATCAAAAAATAGAGCTGATGAACTTCGAACTGTGTACCATAACCTGCCCTTACCTCAAGAAATGATTGACGAAGAAGGGAATCCTATTATGGAATATCCCAGAAATAAGATTAGAACCACCAAATACACACCACTTACGTTTTTCCCTAAGAATTTGATGTTCCAATTCCAAAATTTTGCTAATGTCTATTTCTTGGTTTTGATTATTCTGGGTGCATTCCAGATCTTTGGTGTCACTAACCCAGGTTTAAGTGCTGTCCCTTTGATTGTTATTGTTATCATTACTGCCATTAAGGATGGTATCGAAGACTCTAGACGTACCGTCTTGGATTTGGAAGTTAACAACACCAGAACATATATATTAGATGGTGTTGTCAATGAGAATGTTTCAGTCGATAATGTCTCTTGGTGGAGAAGATTTAAGAAAGCAAACAGTAGGCTATTAATGAGATTTATTCAATGGTGTAAGGAAAGATTGACAGAAGAGGGTAAGATGAAGAGAAACCAAAGAAAGCGCCGGAAGATTCGTCAACAAGCTCGCGGTGGTTCTAATGGTCCCAGAAACTCTCTAGACTCTGTCGATAGTTATCGTGTTTCAGCCGATTACCAAAGACCCTCTTTAGATTATGATAATATGGGCCATATCGTTACTGAACATGACGATGTGGATTTGATTGACACAAAATTGCCTCCAAGAACTGATACCAAATTTGCTCGTGACTACTGGAAAAACGTTAAAGTCGGTGATATTGTGCGTATTCATAACAATGATGAAATTCCTGCTGATATAATTCTTTTGTCAAGTTCTGATGCCGATGGTGGATGTTACTTAGAAACCAAGAATTTGGATGGTGAAACTAACTTAAAGGTTAGACAGTCTTTGAAATGTAGTTACAAGATTAGAACTTCTAGGGACATTTCCAGAACTAGATTTTGGGTTGAGAGTGAAGGCCCACATGCTAATCTATACAATTATCAAGGTAATTTGAAATGGAACGACTCTGAAACTGGAGAATTAAGAAATGAACCAATTAATATTAGCAACATGCTTCTTCGTGGCTGTACTTTAAGAAATACCAAGTGGGCTATGGGTATTGTTGTATTCACTGGTGATGACACTAAGATTATGTTGAATTCTGGTGTTACGCCAACCAAAAAGTCTCGTATCTCCAGAGAGTTAAATTTCTCCGTTATTATCAATTTCGTTCTTTTGTTTGTTTTGTGTTTCATTTCAGGTATTGTGAATGGTGTTGATTATAATAAACATCCAAGATCGAGAGATTTCTTTGAATTTGGTACCGTTGGTGGTAATCCTGCTACAAATGGTTTTGTATCATTCTGGGTTGCTGTTATCTTGTACCAATCCTTGGTTCCAATTTCGTTGTATATTTCTGTCGAAATCATAAAAACTGCTCAGGCTGCATTTATTTACGGTGACGTCTTATTATACAATGCAAAGTTGGATTATCCATGTACTCCTAAATCTTGGAATATCTCGGATGATCTTGGTCAAATCGAATATATTTTTTCAGATAAAACAGGTACTTTGACCCAAAATGTCATGGAATTCAAAAAATGTACAATTAACGGTGTTTCATATGGTAGAGCTTATACTGAAGCTTTGGCAGGTTTGAGGAAAAGACAAGGTATTGATGTTGAAGCAGAAGGAAGACGTGAGAGAGAAGAAATTGCCAAGGATAGAGATGTTATGGTTAATGAATTGAGAAATTTGTCCCAGAACTCTCAATTCTTCCCAGATGAGATTACTTTTGTTTCTAAGGAGTTTGTTCAAGATTTGAAGGGACGTACTGGTGACAATCAGAAGAAGTGTTGTGAGCATTTCATGTTAGCTTTAGCTCTTTGTCACTCTGTGCTAACAGAACCAAGTCCTACTAATCCAGATAAATTAGATATGAAGGCACAGTCTCCAGATGAAGCTGCCTTGGTCACCACTGCCAGAGATTTAGGTTTCAGTTTCCTAGGTAAAACTAAACAGGGAATGATTGTTGAAATACAGGGTATTCAAAAAGAATTTGAAATCTTGAACATTTTAGAGTTTAATTCTTCAAGAAAGAGAATGAGTTGTATCATCAAAATTCCTGGTGCAACACCAGCTGATGAACCAAGAGCTCTATTAATTTGTAAGGGTGCTGATTCTATTATTTATTCTAGATTGAGTACTAAGAGTGGTGACAATGACGAAACTTTATTAGAAAAAACTGCCTTACATCTAGAACAATATGCCGTAGAAGGTCTAAGAACATTGTGTATTGCTCAACGTGAACTCTCTTGGTCTGAATATCAAGAATGGAACAGCAGATACGATATTGCTGCAGCCTCTCTAACAAACAGAGATGAGGAACTAGAAATTGTTTCAGACTCTATTGAAAGAGATTTGATTCTTTTGGGTGGTACTGCTATTGAAGATCGTTTGCAAGATGGTGTTCCAGAATCTATTGCTTTGCTAGCTGAAGCTGGTATCAAATTATGGGTCCTTACTGGTGATAAAGTTGAGACTGCCATTAACATTGGTTTCTCCTGTAATCTTTTGAATAATGATATGGAACTTTTGGTCATCAAAACAGCTGGTGATGATGTTGAAGAGTATGGTGATGATCCCTCTGAGGTTGTGAACTCGTTAATCTCTAAGTACTTGAGAGAGAAATTTGGTTTGAGTGGCTCTGAAATGGAATTAGATAACGCCAAGGGTGATCATTCCTTCCCTAAGGGAAATTTTGGTGTTGTCATAGATGGTGATGCTTTGAAGATTGCTCTGACAGGTGATGATATCAAACGTAAGTTCCTCCTGCTTTGTAAGAACTGTAGAGCTGTTTTATGTTGCAGAGTATCACCTTCTCAGAAGGCTGCTGTTGTCAAATTGGTTAAAAACACCCTTGATGTTATGACTTTAGCTATTGGTGATGGTTCTAACGATGTTGCTATGATTCAGTCTGCTGATGTAGGTGTTGGTATTGCTGGTGAGGAAGGTAGACAAGCTGTTATGTGTTCCGATTATGCTATTGGTCAATTTAGATATCTAACCAGATTGCTACTAGTTCACGGTAGATGGTCTTATAAACGTCTTGCTGAAATGATTCCTGAATTTTTCTACAAGAACGTTATTTTCACATTGGCTTTATTCTGGTATGGTATATACAATAACTTTGACGGTTCCTACCTATTTGAGTACACTTATTTGATGTTCTATAACTTGGCTTTCACCTCCATTCCTGTCATTTTGTTGGGTATTCTTGACCAAGATGTCAACGACACTATTTCACTTGCTGTTCCTCAACTATACAGAGTTGGTATTCTGAGATTGGAATGGAACCAAACAAAGTTTTTATGGTATATGTTTGATGGTTTATATCAGTCGGTCATTTGTTTCTTCTTCCCTTACTTACTGTACAAGAGAAATGGTGTTGTTACCAAGAATGGTATGGGTCTTGAACATCGTTACTACGTTGGTATCATTGTAACCTCCATTGCAGTGATTGCTTGTAATTTGTACATATTGATTCACCAATTCCGCTGGGATTGGTTCAGTGGTTTGTTTATTTTCCTATCGTGCATAGTACTAATTGCCTGGACCGGTATTTGGACAAGTTCGTTTACAAGTTTGGACTTGTACAAGGCTGGTGAGCGTATCTACGACTCCCCAGCATTTTGGGCAGTGCTATTCATTGGTATATTCTTCTGTCTCTTCCCTCGTTTCACATATGATATCTACAAGTCCTTCTTTGACCCATCGGATGTCCAAATTATCAGGGAAATGTGGAAGCGTGGTGATTTCGACCACTATCCAGTAGGATATGACCCCACTGACCCCAACCGTCCTAAGATTTCGAAGGGTAGCAAGTTTGGCGAACGTATGGTACAAGGAATTAGCCTCGAGGATGAAACGTATGCAGGTGATGACTTCGAAAGGGATTCCGTTTTCACCGAGGAAATACCAATGAACGTTATCAACGGCACGGACGGCACTCCAAGAGGATTCGAGCTCTCCGGCAGAACACCGGACATACCGCAAACCCAGTGGGAGTCCCCCCCACGTGAATCGCAAAACTTGCTAAACTCTCCAAAATTCGAAGAGACGAACTTCCCAAAGAGCGGAAGACAGTCCATTGACAGAACAAGAGAGAGCATGATCGCAAACAAAGAGCTCGATACAAGATACTCGGTTGACCGCGCAAGGGTATCCCTAGATCTCCCAGGCATAACCCACGCAGCTACATTAATGGAAGAAAGAAAAAGCAGAGACGGAAGAAGAAGTAGAGACTGGTGATCTCTTTTTTTTTTTGGAAAGGGCTGAAAAAAAAAAAGAAACTTTAAAATAAAAAAAAGCCCCCCACAGAAGTTGTATAACCTCCTACACCCCATTCTTTATATATATCTATAATTTAACATATTTTTGTACACTATTTGAAGCCCATCACCTGATCAAGACCACGTATAATCAATAATTGTCATTTGTCCCAGCGATAAATTCTTCAAATACCCTCGAAATATCAAAAATGTCCTAATTTACATTAAATGTCCATTTGTCCCTGTCCAAGAGAAAAAAATTGAAGAGAGAGACAAAAAAAACAAAAAAGACGTACATTATAAAAAAAAAAAGAACTGTGACTTAGAAAGTGGCGTAGAACTCGGGTTTAAGCACAGAAAAAAAAAAAATTTTTTTAATTTTTTTTTTTTCTTTGTAATTTTCACTTTCAATTCTCTCTCTGG
The DNA here is from genome assembly GCA_030556385.1 of Nakaseomyces kungkrabaensis. Classification (NCBI taxonomy): domain Eukaryota; kingdom Fungi; phylum Ascomycota; class Saccharomycetes; order Saccharomycetales; family Saccharomycetaceae; genus Nakaseomyces; species Nakaseomyces kungkrabaensis. Next base: position 106,461 of record JAKTPY010000011.1, on the reverse strand, counting down.
CGAACTTTGAAAGGCGTCTCCAGCGTAAAGAGAGAGAGAGAGAGCAAGAGACCACACAATGAAAAATCAATTGTATCTTGCCCTTTGAATTGAGTTGAAATTGACTTCAACCAGAATTAAAGCAATAAAACTAAAAATAAAATACTAATAATACTAAATACTCAAAAAATAAAATAAATTATAATAATAAAAAAAAAAAATAACAAATAATATATGATTATACCGCTAAGAAAGTTGATCTGAATATGGTAAAACCTTCTAATAGTGGGAAGCTGAAGATAACTTCTGATGCCATGAATAAATGGAGGATTCCGCATTACTACAAGAAAGCAGGGAAGAGTGCGACTTCGACGCCAGTTGCTGAAGTTACCAATTCGCCGTTGAGATCGCTGCAGACCGAGTCCAATTCGAGTGTGAGCAGTCCCAAGAAGATAGTGTTGGAGGAGCGGAACAGGGCGACGCCGCGGTCTAGGAGGAGTAGTAAGAAGGGGCAGATGGTGTTTGTCAACTACACGGTGCAGGATGAGGATCAATCTTCTCCGACGCACCACCAAACTGCACACGCACAACAACAGCAAATTGATCAGCAAGCTATCAATGAAGCAATGAAAGAGGCTGTGATCATGGACAATAACTTGAGCAGTAAGAGGAAGTCGTCGAGAAGGCGGATGCTGAAGATATTCGGGTCGTCGAGAGAGGACAACAGTAACATTGAAGACATCAATGCTCCATTGGAGAACGTCGCGGAGTCAGGTTCTAATACATCAAGCTCAGCAAGCACACCGAGCTCGGCGAGAAAATCGTACGGATCATTCTTGAAGTGCCACAAAATGTACAGTGAGAGCAACAAATCCAGTAATGATGATGATAATAATGCATCAGTGGATTTCAATGCCGTGTTGGGGAAGAACAACAGTAAACACAAACAGAGTGTCCTGAAGAATAATAATGGTACTAAGTCTGCTGATGAGTTATTGAATATGATATCGCAGTATGAGATAGTTCCGAAGTCGACACACGATCCTTCTTTGGCTAAACCCCCAAGGGCTACCATCACTGATCGCAAAAGGTCCATTTCATCTTCTTCAATACCTATAAAAGTAGCAAGTACCATGTCTCTCAACAGTAAAGTGACTAAACCGGGCCGAAAACTTTCAACTACAACCACTATTAGCAACCCATCTTCACAAAATACACCTTTTATAGAATTCGAAAATGCTGACTTTTCAGATAACTATCAAATAAACGATTCCTATTATCACGGAAATGATAATCTGTCGTCAGCAAGTCTCGCATCGTTCATCTCAAATCCTAACACTCAGGAGAACAACAACACATTATCTTCAGATATTTCCAATGTGGATACTACTGATAAATTAACTACCTACCCCATTGTCAATATTAAGGAGTCGGGAGAAGATAACGATGCGTCAATTGCATTTACAAAAATGTTTAGCAGAAAGAGAGCCAATACGGGCGGGTCCATAGGCTCATCAACTTCAAATAACGCTTTGCAAACGAGTATAACATCTAAGTCGATGGTTAACAAAATTAATAACCATAGAACAACATCCATGAATTCATTATCCTCAGTTTCAAATAAATTTTCTCCTATTAGAACTGTCTCCCCAGTTCGTCCTCGTTCTAACACAAGAACTTCTTCTGGCTATCGTCAATCTAGGGATCTCTCAGCAGTTGCATCTTCGATAATGTCCAACGATACTGGTGTGTCGACACCGACTAGCGAAATGTTCTTGGACACTCAAGGTAAAAGAAATTTTGGTCATAAGAAGAAACAGGAGTCTATTTCTGATACTACTAAATTCCAAAATACACCTAATGCATCAAATAATTCTATTGCAACAACTCCATCCTCTCTATTGGGAACATCTTATTTCTCAAGCAATTTGGTTCCGCAAAATAATTATTCAAACACTTCGACACCTGCAGCTACTGATATTGGTGCGTTGGGTTCTAATTATTTTAGTGGTAAAACTGTAGTAAATTCAAGACAAACAAGTGATCTTTCTATCTTAACAGATAAAGATTTCCAACTTGAAAGTGAATTGCTTGAAAATTCAGATGTCCCTACCCCAATAGAAAGGATGCAGCCCATACGGGGAATATCTGTGACAGCTATACAGGAGATCGATGAAGAAGAACGAGGGAATGATAGAGAAGTAGTAGACGAGGAATCGCATCAGCAATTTATGAGTATGATTAGTTCAGACAATGTTGACAGGAAAATGGTTCCAAATTTCCAAGAAAAATTTGATAGTAATGACTTTCATAACAATGTACATGGAGGAAGTTGTACCAGTAGCAGTGCCATGGATTCATTAATGACTAACTACCTATACCCAACCCATAGTAATGGTACTGGTCTAAATAGTCAAGAAAAAGATGACCAACTTATTACCAATAATGGGTTAGGGGAATTGAATTTTGATCTATTTGGTAAACAGAATGTAGGCCAAGCAGTTACAGCTAATGCTATGAACGAACTGGAAAGAGCTAATGAACATATGGAAAACAGTTATCCATATGAATTCGAACATAACTTACAAATCGATCAAAATTCAAATCAGCATTTAAACAATACTCAACATGGACAGAAACCTATGACGTTCAATGTGAACTCCTTCCAACAAAATAATGTGGATTACATAAAAGAGGAAGGTAATGAAAAGTCAAAAGAACTAGGTATACTATCAAATGATCTTTATTTTGGCAATCAATTTTGAAATCAACTAGTATCAAAAGAAACTAATACATGTTTTATTGATGAATATTCTAGAACAATACCTATTAGATGAATTCATGAAGGTAGAGTATGTCAGTTTCATAAAATATTTTCAAATGAGATTATAAAACGAAAATGGAAGACAAAACGATAAGTAATCAAAACAAAAATGACTAGGCATTAGAACAGGTGTTACAGATATTTTATTTATTTATTCATTTCTTGTTTTCAAGAAATTAATCTATTCTCAGTTTTGCAATTAGTGTAAATAGAAAATCAAAGCTATTAAATATCATAAGAAACATGCATTTTTAACAATTTAAACCATCTAGTTACATAACTCTATTTGATTTAAGTATGTCCATTCTGGTGAACGATGAGATCAAGTGTACTTACGAAGAATCTCCTTGACATATCCAATCAATTGATCTTCGGTTCCGTTAGGGTTGTCAAACTGCCATAATATAATATCATCATTTACCTTACCCAACCATGGACCTGGTTTCATTCCTAGAATTTGAATCAAACGCTTACCATCTATTAGTGGGGTAAGTTTGTCACTGTTTTCTAGCCCATTCGAAATAATATAATTTCTAAATTTATCATAATTAGAGAATATAGGATCAATTTGATTTTTGTTTTGGATATTTTTCAAGTACTGATCCATTAATGATACAAAGTGCACCATTTCCCAGTCACCTCTTAAATTTCTGATATAACTTCCAAGAGCTGAACGTTGAATATGCCCATCTTGAATAAATTGATTAACCATTTGACTGTATGACTCTATGTTTTCTACTGCTCTCGAGACTACAGTTGAACAAGTTTTACTAAATTTCAAACCTTCCTTTACAATACTTTCTGCAACTGTAGCTGTATTATTTAGTTTCTTCTTTGGTAATGCAATAATTTTTAAATTGGCCATTGGTATCAAGATAGAACCCAATAGGAAGTTTTCTTGAAATTCTTTATTTTCCGATTCTACCATTTTACGTATTGCTACACTTTTTGAAAGGAAATCCTTGTAATGGTGTAGCAGACTTTTCAAATGATGATTGAAAGTCCCATTTTTGTATACTTCTTCAACAAACTTTGTTTGTGGCCAGTTTTCCTTATTATATTTGATAATGGATTCGTCACCATGCCAGTAAAAAATGACATTTTCAAGATGAGTTCTTTGGATCAGATTCAAACCTAGTATTGGATTTGGTCCCACCAAGATTTTCTCCATTTCAACACCAATTCTCTCTCTTGAGATTTTATGGTTAAATGCCTCATTTATTTCCGGATCATGCATTTCCTTTAGTACGCTAGATTCTATATTGAAGTTAAACCGAGATGCAAATCTGATTAGCCTTAATACCCTTAAAGGATCATCCAGGAAAGTTTGTCTAGCTGGGAGAGGTGTACGTAACACACCATCTTGTAAATCTTGTAGACCTCTTTTGGTGAAATCTTCAACTTCATCTAATTGTATATTATAAAAGAGAGCATTCAATGTAGCATCTCTTCTTAGTGCATCTTCCTCTGGGGTACCGAACTTTGTAGTGGGTATTCTTGATTCTTCGGTATATTCCTCTGATCTAAGATTCACGAAATCAACTTCTAAGTCAAACAATTTGGTGGTTGCAGTTTCTAAATGCTTTGACTTTTCAGGGTTCTTGTCAATCTTGTGAATGTTATGTGGCTTAATTCCGTATTTATCAAAATGTTCAGATAAAAATTCATTTAAACCCATTGCAAATTCTTCACCAGACATAATATTAATAGCAATGTCCAAATCATGGGATTTTTGACCTAGCAATTTATCTCTGACCCAACCACCAGTAATCCTAAGAGTCAATGGCTCCTTTACGTTGTTATTTGCATTAAAATGGCTAGTGTAATCCTTTAGCAAGCTGCATACTTTGTTTTCTTTGTCAGTTAACTGGATCCTGGGGGCATTCATAGTGGTACTCATTCGTCTCACCAACTGCCTGAGCATAAAAAATCAATTGATTCTATACAAATGGAATATGGTAAAACTGAACTGAAAGATAATGCACTATATCTCAGTAATATTTTTGACGAAACTCATCGCAACTTTATAAGGTGTGCGGACACTGAAAAAAATATAACACATACAAAAAGTAAAAAAGTTTTTAGAATAATGCAAATTATCATCAGCTTGTCATGTGATTGCAGAGTGATATGTTTATTTTTCATTAAGAAGACTTTATATTTCAGCAGGAAAAACCACAAGTGCCAACAATATTGACCAGGTAGTAAAGTATTTCAGAGTAAATTTACAACTTTATTTTCTTATTCCATTTAATTTAATCAGAATAAAAGAAGAGGGAAGGCTATTAGAGCTTTTTGAAATGTTATATACAACTTCTGTTACACGAGGGAATCATGTGATACAATTTCAAAGAAATTACGACATGTCCATGAGCTGAAAGAGAAGCAAAATTCTTCTAGAAATTTAGATCACAGTGTTTGTCTGTGTAGAGCTCTATATATGATTAATTGGAAAAGATTACTCTATGTAGAGAAAAGCAGGAAGACAAAAATAAGGTTACTATCTCATTTTTTTCATTTCTCGAAGAGAAGGAGACCATATTGAATCAGAGCAAATGCGAAGAAAGAAGTGTGGTGTAATATAAAAACTGAGAGACGTTCACCATGATTCAAAATTGTGGGAACAAAGAAAAAAGAAAAATATGTTTTTTTAATGTAGCAACGATTTGTCCTAATGTTGGAGTAGTTAAGGATTACCGTACGAGAAACAGTTCTTAATATTAGATAATGGAGATTATTGTAGATGATACGTTGTATGTCATCAACATTTTTTGACATTCAATATAGTATTTTTTTTTCAACAATTCCTGTCATGTTACCTTGCCAGTAAGTAGAAAAGAAAAATAAAAAGGGGACAGTCCCCTCCTTAATAACATTGACATTCAATTCTCTTGATTGTAACTGTATTTGGAGTATTCAATTGGATAAACATATGATTAGTCGTATATATCTACAGTGTAAGAATATATGGATGAAGCTGACGTCGCATGAAGGTTAGGGGAAATAGAGACAATTCGATTAGTATTCACTGTTACTAAAACAGTGTCACTCCCCCTTCTCATCAAATCATAGTTTCTTATTTATTCGTTATTTTAAAAGGTGCTTTAACTGTGATAACACCGATTTGAGATCATGCCGATAAGAAACAACTCCAACTCTCTCCTATACAATGGGATTCGTTTATATTCAGAACTAAACATTGTTGGACAAATAAACATAAATACATTTATACATCCGATCACCTCATAATTAAAAACCCGAGATAACAAAGAAAAGAAAAGTGATGTGTAATAAAGGACAGGTAATTTAAAGTTTAAATTTTTTCAAGTTCAACGTTACTACGCTGATTTCTATAGTCCTCACTACAAGAGAGGCACGGTTTTAGATGAGATTTGTTTGACACATTCTAAAAGAAAATTTCCTTCGCAATTATTCTCCCCGTACTCTTTCTGTGCGGGTAAAAATCAGAAATTCACTGTAACCCTTTATCAGGGTCCTTCCGTACGCAGGGTTGTTACCCTTGAGCAATTTTGTCTCCGTTGTGACATCGAGACAAATTGATAGCAGAAAGAAATGCCACTCTGTCAATTTAAAAAAAAAATAAAAAAGTGTTGGAAGCCGAGACGGAAACAAAAACGGATTTTTCCTTAGAAACTAGTGCGGAGAGGGAAGGGATCGGACCGGAACCATTTTCCATGGTAGTGACATTGACAGGGTAAAGGACAAATAAAAATGTTAAGGACAAAAAGACATTTTGAAAATAAGGAGGACTTTTTTTTTTATCCTTGATTAAAGCTGAAATAATACAACCTTACAAAATCTTTTCGAATTTAATTGGTTAATAATTACTATTAGTAGTAATTATTACTATTCATATTAATAAAGATCTTACATTAGATAACAAGCAGATTCAAAGAAAAGAAGGTTTATAATATTATCAACAAAGATGTCTGTTTTTGTCTCCGGTGCTACAGGTTTTATTGCACAACATGTAGTTCGCCAATTGCTGCAACAGAACTACAAGGTTCTTGGTTCAGTTAGATCAATTGAGAGGGGAAAACATTTGAAAGAAGTTGTTTTCAGTAATAGTAAGAATTTTGATTACACTGTGGTAAATGATATTTCCAATGAAACTGCTTTTGATCCCGTTTTTGAAGAACATAAGGATATAGAGGTGGTCTTACATACAGCATCTCCTTTCCGGTTTGATGTAAACAGCGTTGAGTCTGATTTGTTAGTTCCAGCTGTCAATGGTACCAAGGGTATCTTGGAGTCTATCAAGAAACACGCTGCCAAAAATGTGGAGAGAGTTGTGATCACTTCATCAATGGCTGCAATGGGTTCGATGGGCCAGCAGATGTCTGGATGTAACAATATTCTGAATGAGGAATCTTGGAATGACGACACATGGGAATCCTGTCAAAAGGATGCTTTCTCTGGGTACTGTGCCTCTAAGAAATTTGCTGAAAAGGCAGCATGGGATTTCTATAAACGTAATCAAGGCGATGTCAAGTTTAAGATGAGTGTAGTGAACCCTGTCTACGTGTTTGGGCCCCAGAACTACATAGACCCCAGCAAGAAGACTTTGAATACATCATCTGAGATAATCAACAACCTGCTACACACTAAACCTGGCTCTGATATCCCAGAGATTGTCGGAGGCCAAGTAGACGTCCGCGATGTAGCCCGCGCCCATTTGCTGGCGTTCCAAAAGGACAAACTTGTAGATCAAAGACTTCTAATGTATGACAGCATGTTCACAGCGCAGACCTTGCTGGACTCAATTCACAAACAGTTCCCTGAACTCAAGGACCGCATCGCCAGGGGGAAACCAGGGTCACAGGACGCCTTGTTGAAACAGCACATCACCATCGACAACAACAAGACCCGTGATCTCCTCGACTTCGATTTCATCCCTATGGAACAAGACGTCTACGACACTGTATCCCAAATCCTACGCACAGGATTGTAAGTAAACATATATATTCCAAGAAATCAAATGCTATTTTATACAGGTTATTACTTTTACATATGAAATTACGTAGATCACATGTCAAGAAATCACTCTGGCCCGAAACCCCACGCAACAACCCCGCGATGCCCATCGACCAAAAAAAACAAAAAAAAAAACTGAAAATTTGGGCTTTGAAAAAAAAAAAATAAATCGAAAAGCCCGAGAGAGAAAATTTTTAGGGGGTGAAAAGGGAAGGGGAGAGGTAAAACCATATTAACAAAAAGTGAAAAAACCATTTTTAATTTCTTTGCAAGATAGCACTATTGGATCTACGTGTTGGAAGTATTTAAGCTTTTTTTTTGATATCTTCTCAGAAAAGGAATAAGATTTAACAAATTACACCGCCCACTCTCTATGTTATAAGAGGAGGAGAGGAGAAAAGAAAGTTAATAGACAATAGTAATACAAAGAAGAAGAAAAAAGAGTAAAGAATATGGAAATTGTAGACGGTGTGCCAGTATTCCGGCCGAGCTGGGATGAGTTTAAAGATTTTATGGGGTTTATGGAGCGTATTAGACCGTACGGTATGGAGAGTGGTATTGTCAAGGTGATTCCGCCCAAGGAATGGAGGGATAGCCTAGGGGAGCCGTCTATGGAGTTACTAAGGAGAGTTAGGATCAAGAACCCTATACAACAGCATGTTACTGGTTCGAAAGGAGTATTTATGATCTCTAATGTAGAGAAGAACAAGACATATAACATGATCCAATGGAAGGATCTCTCCTATGATTATAGAGTACCTGATGATCCTAGTAGTTTGAAAAGCAGTGATGGCGCGAGTGTTCTGCAACAGAGGAGGCGATCTTCCTCTAACATAAAATTAAGGAACTGTGAATCCTCATTTACCAAGGGCGATTTTGAAAAATTCATGACAGAGTATAATGTAGACCATATGGAACAGTATGAGGACCTAGAACGTTTAAAATTCTTGGAAAGTTACTATTGGAAGACTTTGAATTTTACTACACCACTATATGGTGCAGATACTCTAGGTTCCATCTTTCCTGAGAATATGGATGTGTGGAATGTTTCGAAATTACCAAATCTTCTAGATCACATGGATGAAAAAGTGCCTGGTGTTAACCAGTCCTACTTGTATGCCGGGTTATGGAAAGCATCTTTTACATGGCATCTAGAAGACCAGGACTTATACTCGATAAATTACATACATTTTGGTGCCCCTAAACAGTGGTACTCAGTACCTCAAAGTGATCACGAAAAGTTTTTTGAGTTTATGAAAGAAAAATTCCCACAGGAGGCCTCTAAATGTAAGGAGTTTTTAAGACACAAGATGTTTACAATCTCTCCAAAAGTATTAAAAGATAATGGAATCAAATGCAATAAGATTGTACATAACGAACATGAATTTATGATTACTTATCCTTTTGGCTATCATGCCGGGTTTAATTACGGTTATAATTTAGCTGAATCTGTTAACTTTGCTCTTGAGGATTGGTTAGAGATTGGTAAGAAATCCAAAAAGTGTGAATGTATTAATGATTCTGTACAAGTTGACATTGAAAAATTATCGAAAAATTGGAATTTATATAAATTGAAAAGAGAAGCAGAACTTGAAAACTCAGAACAACCCAGTGCAAAGCGACAACAGACAATGGATTTACCAGTAAAAACTGAGATTGATAACATGAAAGTTGAAGCAAGTAATGAACCTGTAAACACTGAGGATACGGCAAATGATGATGAACAAATAAAAGAAGAAAGTAATGCTCTAAGTTTCCCAGAGGCTACTAATTTAAGGAGACATTTTACTTCCAGCAATAGTAATACGTTTGGTAATAATGACATCTATCCGCCACCAGAAATGAAGAATGAAGAATCTCCAAATAAAAGAGATATTTCAAATTCATTTGTGTCCAAGAAATTAAGGGGGTTTGATGACATCATTAATAATAGAAGTCAACAGGGCTCTCCAAAAATGGACAGCTCTCTTAAGAATGATCCATTTTTCGCTAGAGATAGTCCGTTAAGGTCTAATAGTCCAAGTGCAAGCAATTACTTTAACCAATCAGTTCATAGGATATCTTCTCCAATATTATCGAAAATGATTGATTTGTCTAATATAGTAGAACCAACTTTAGATGATCCATCGTTGAAGTTCAAAAAGAAGAGTAATCCAGTCACACAACTAATTGGTAATTCAAATATTAATTCACCCTTGTTACAGAACATCCAGGACCAACAAATACAACAGCAACAGCAACAGCAGAGATCTCAGAATGGAACTCCATTATCTAATTTATCTTTGGGACCAATGCCTATTATGGGACTACGGAGTAATGCAGGTTCGAACCCTATACTTCTTGATAATAATGATGATAATATGTTAGCTTTAAGTTTAACATCAATGGCAAATAGTAGACCATCATCTCCCCGTCTACAACATATGAACTTTAGTAATGAAAACTTATCCAAGTACAAATCTGGTAATAATGATGTTACTAATGGAGCTAGTAATTTTGTAACGACTAGCAGTAACAATGGCCAAAGTAACATGAATGTTGTGTCTCCAAAGCCAGTTTCCTATTTTGGTAACCAATTTGATAAATCGTTGAATAGTGGGTCGTCACCAGTACCGATTTCCCCTGGTGGGGCTAATATGCCATTCATCAAAAGATTAAAATCGCCTAATATTGTTACTCTGAACATTTCAAGGGAAGGGTCTAAGAGTCCGGTGTTTCTTCAGAATGAAAACCGTACACCACTGGGGTTAAGCTATCCTGTTCCAAATGAAAAACAATTGAGTAATCTGAATCCTATAAATAATAATTCAAATTATCAATTTTCTTCTCCACAATCTAACAACAAAGCCAATATGAATACGAGTGGCACTACTAACATGGGTGGGATGTTGGATATGGGATTGGACGGGTTCCAAAACTCGCCACAAAATACGAATAAACAACTTAATAGCTCCCAATTTGAAGCTCCTTCATTAATGTCTCTCGCAGCTGTAGCAAATAAGGACCAAGAGTTAATTAACTCTATGTCACAAGAGAATTACGATGAAAAAGTAACTCCGGAGAAGAACTCACCAAAGTCAAATAGAAGTAAACAAAAGATTGCTGAACCACTAACACCTAAATTTGAGAAAGGAGAAGTTATACAATCTGAAGCAGGTAAAGTGTACGTATGTCAAGAATGTAAGAGACAATTTTCTTCAGGGCATCATTTGACAAGACACAAGAAATCTGTTCACTCGGGCGAGAAGCCTCACTCTTGTCCAAAATGTGGTAAACGGTTTAAGAGAAAAGACCATGTTTTACAACACTTGAACAAAAAGATACCATGTACTCCAACTGCCGGATCTGCAACTGCAACTTCTGAAATATCTGGAGAAAATACTTCTTTAGTTGAGTAAAAAAAAAAAGAAAATATTCATTATTATTCTAAAGTCATTTAATATTCTATTCTAACTTAAAAAAAAAAAAAAAAATATTTTTCGTTGTTCTCCTTCCTCAAGGTTAACTTACATATGGTCTAATTTTTGAGAAATAATCTGAGAAACTTTCCCTGCTGTAATTCTTTGCATTATAACGTTTATGATAAATGCCAATATATAAAAGCAAGTGAAACGACAAAAAAAAAATGAAGAAGGAAATGAGGTTCCTTTCTGTTATATTACGTTTATTTAATTTTATTTTTTATTATTTTTTTTCAAACTCTTTGGTAGACTTGCGATTTTACTTTTTTTTTATTTTAATTTTTTATCTTATTTTATTAGGGTAGTCAAAGTATTTGTAATTAGGTATTCAAAACTGCTATTATATCTATTGGTTAATTAATATAAAATTTATTTCATTAAATATAAACTAAAAATAAATAAAAATGAAGAAGACCTACGTCATTAATATTAACATTCGGATTAACGGAAATTAAAGGCGGGGCTGGAATTCCGGTGGAATAAAAAAGCAACAAAAAAAAAAAGTAAAGCCTCGAGGCGAGTAAATCGAGATAGGGTGACTCTCCCTTGGTTTTCAAGATTTTGGTATAAATAAAATGATTTTCTCGAAATGAAATGAATCTGTTCTAATCACCACTTGAAAGAAAAGAAGTAAAAAAAACAGGGAGACTAAATCCAAAGAAGATATTAAAAACATGAGTTTGAAGCTGGCAAGGCCGTTGAGATTGCTGCTGTTAGGTGCGCCTGGTGCCGGTAAAGGTACACAGACGTCAAGGTTGTTAAAAGTTATTCCTGGGCTGCAGAGTGTTTCTTCTGGTGATATACTGAGGCAGGAGTTGAAAAATGGTACTGAGTTAGGTGTGTTGGCTGCTAAATATATCTCTCAGGGAAAATTGATCCCAGATAAATTAATTACACAGGTATTGATATCGCATCTTGCGAATGAGGGGTGGTTGAACTCACATTCCTCGTGGCTTTTAGATGGGTTTCCCAGGACAGAGAGACAAGCACTGGCACTGGATAAGACATTATCGCTGAGTGATGCGAAACTTAACCTAGTTGTTGAGTTAGACGTTCCCGAGGAGGTTATATTAGAGAGGATAGATAACAGATATATCCATGCAGCAAGTGGAAGAGTGTATAACTTACAATATAATCCACCTAAAGTTCCAGGGAAGGATGATATAACAGGTGAGCCGTTAGTGAAGAGATCGGATGATAATGTGCAGACATTCAAGAGACGTATGAAGGAGTACAAACAAACGTTGGGACCAATCAAGGAACACTATGCTAAACAAGGTATACTAGCATCAGTCTCCGGTGAGACATCAGATATCATATTTCCAAAAATATGCAAGTTGATAAATGATCATTTCGGTCCAAGAAAAGATAATGAACTTCAACATGAAGCATTTGAGAAGAAGCAGAGTTCTTCTCAAAACAGAATTACCTCTAGGCTATGAGGATATGAAGGGATGGAATTCCTATGGCTAATGATTTTATGAAATGCTAAATTTCTTCTCTGCATTTAGTTGATACTTCGCATTAAATTCTTTACTAAATAGTAAAATTTATGACCTTTTTTTTTTTTTTTTAATTGACTATTGTTAATCTAAATAGAACATAAGAAACGGTACCTAGTAGACTAGGTTAGTGGTGATATTGAGCCATAATCTCAGAATATAAATGCTTATCGTTGTTGTATTCTAGTGACTCTCACTATCACATGTCTATCGTATTTAGGTACATACTGAAAAAATGTTGGGCCTTAAGTTTTTTGGCCCTTTGAAATTTTAAAGATGAGCAGTACATATTAGATCAATAATTATTTGTCAAGGCACTTGGATAATCAGAACTGCTCATAATTATTTATTCATAAATCTATCTTTATTTTCTTTTTTATTTGCATTTTCTTTTTTTTTGTTTGCATCAGAGCAGTAACGGGAATAGACAGGTATTGAGTAAAATAAAATTGCAACTAGGCTTACTAATAAATTTTTACATCGTTCATTAATTTCTTTTGTCTACAATTATCGATTGTCCTTTCATTCATTATCTGATTGAATTAATTTGCTAATCTTTCTTTTTTGATCTGTTTTCGACCGTATTTCTAATAACATAATGAAATTCTTTATTGATGATTTGCCGGTGTTGTTTCCATACCCTAAAATATATCCTGAACAATACCAATATATGAAGGATATCAAGCGTACCCTTGATGCTGGTGGCAATAGTATACTGGAGATGCCTTCAGGTACAGGTAAAACTGTATCTTTGTTATCTTTAACTGTTGCATATCAATTACACTATCCAGAACATAGAAAAATTATATACTGTTCTCGTACCATGTCAGAAATCGAAAAAGCATTGGTAGAGTTGGAAAACTTGATGGATTATAGGGCTAAAGAGCTGGGGTTCCGCGAGGAGTTCAGAGGTTTGGGTTTGACTTCGAGAAAAAACTTGTGTCTACATCCTGAAGTTAGTAAAGAAAGAAGTGGTACTGTGGTTGATGAAAAATGTAGACGGATGACTAATGGACAAGCTAAAAAGAAATTAGAAGAAGATCCTGATGCAAAAGTTGAGCTCTGTGAATATCACGAAAACCTGTATTCTCTGGATGTTGAGAACTACTTACCCAATGGTGTTTTCTCGTTTGAAAAATTGATCAAATATTGTGAACAAAGGAAGATATGTCCTTATTTTGTTGTTCGTCGTATGATTTCCATGTGTAATATCATCATCTATTCATATCACTATCTGTTAGATCCAAAAATTGCGGAAAGAGTTTCTAATGAAGTTTCAAAGGATAGTATTGTCATTTTTGATGAAGCGCACAATATAGATAACGTCTGTATCGAATCACTTTCATTAGACTTGACGAATGATGTATTGAGAAAAGCTACAAAAGGTGCAAATACTTTAAATGATAGAATCACAGAAGTAAGGCAAGTAGATTCGAAAAAATTACAAGATGAATATGAAAAACTAGTTCAAGGGCTTCATCAAGAAGATATAATGACAGAGACGGAGGAACCATTTGTGGAAACACCAGTACTTCCACAGGATCTACTAAAGGAAGCCATTCCAGGTAATATTCGTAGAGCTGAGCATTTTGTTTCATTTTTGAAAAGGTTGATTGAGTATTTGAAAACGAGAATGAAAGTACTACACGTCATTTCAGAAACACCTAGATCATTTTTACAACATTTGAAACAACTAACATTTATAGACAGGAAACCATTGAGATTTTGTTCGGAAAGATTATCACTATTGGTACGTACGTTAGAGGTGGAAGATGTTGAAGAATTTGCTGCATTAAAAGACATTGCTACATTTGCAACACTTATATCTACATATGAAGATGGTTTCACTCTGATCATTGAACCGTATGAAATTGAAAATGCTGCAGTTCCAAATCCTATTATGAGATTTACTTGTTTGGATGCATCAATTGCAATTAAACCGGTATTCGAAAGATTTTCTTCTGTCATCATCACATCTGGTACTATATCACCGCTAGATATGTACCCAAGAATGCTAAATTTCGAAACTGTACTACAAAAGTCATATTCGATGTCTTTAGCCAAAAAATCCTTTTTGCCAATGATTGTTACCAAGGGTTCTGATCAGGTGGCTATATCTTCTCGTTTCGAAATTAGAAATGATCCTAGTATTGTTCGTAACTATGGTTCAATGTTGGTTGAATTTGCAAAAATTACTCCAGATGGTATGGTAGTTTTCTTCCCTTCATATTTATACATGGAAAGTATCGTGTCGATGTGGCAGACAATGGGTATTTTGGACGAAGTATGGAAGCATAAATTAATTCTGGTGGAAACACCTGATGCACAAGAAACATCTCTAGCTTTAGAAACTTATAGGAAAGCATGCTCTAATGGTAGAGGTGCAATTCTACTATCTGTTGCCAGAGGTAAGGTTTCTGAAGGTATTGATTTTGATCATCAATATGGTAGAACTGTTTTAATGATTGGAATTCCTTTCCAATATACTGAATCAAGAATATTAAAAGCTAGATTAGAATTTATGAGAGAAAACTATAGAATTAGAGAGAATGACTTTTTATCCTTTGATGCAATGAGACATGCTGCGCAATGTCTAGGAAGAGTCTTAAGAGGTAAAGATGATTATGGTGTTATGATTCTAGCTGATAGACGTTTTTCTAGAAAGAGAAACCAATTACCTAAATGGATCGCCCAAGGGTTGTCTGATGCAGATTTAAATCTTTCTACAGATATGGCAATTTCTAATGCAAAACAATTCTTAAGAACCATGGCTCAGCCAACAGATCCTAAGGATCAAGAGGGTGTTTCTGTGTGGAGTTTTAGTGATCTCATCAAATATCAAACGGACCACGAAAAGAAAAATAACGAAAACGGTTTATTAGCAGAAGATGACATAGAAATGGTCGACGGAGACGATTAAGCAATATAATAATTGAACGTTTGCATACATATACACAAATTACGCGGCTTATATAGATATATATATATATATATATAATCTTTACACTATTGGATTTCACCTAATTAATGTAGTTTGCCTTCCAATTCGAAAGATACTTCTTTATCAACATCTAAATATGAATCACAGATAGCCCATATACTAATATTATGATGGTCATTATCCGAAGTTGCAAATTTTAAGTCGAATATCTGTTCATTCTCTGCTAGTGTAACCTTTTTGATGGCAAATAACGACCGAGTTAGAGATTCACCAATAACTATCCACCACTGTTCATATTTTGTTTCCTTGAAAAATCTGGATTTAACAGCTAGCGAGTCTGGCAAATCATCTTTAATTAGTTTTACTCTTATCGAATAGAAATTATTCTCATCAATAATGCTCTCGTCAAATTCATATGTTATTTCAACATTCGGATAATTGTTAACAAAATCTGCAATTTCGATTAATTGTGGTTCTGCGAATTTTAGTAATTTATCTCTATCATCATCTTCCATTTCCATAATATCATATACCGATTCGATATTTTTATTTTTACATTGCTCAATCATTTTTCCATCAAAGAAAGGAATCTGCTTCAGAGGACTATCAATATCCCACACACCTTGAATTATCATTTGTGAGAGATCCATTGCGTTCATTGCGTTAAGATATCCAAAACTTGCTAATATATCCACCATAGCGTTTACAATATTTAGAGATAAGGACAAAAATGTCTGCTGTAATGGTTTAAACTCTTCGGGAATTGTTAGTCTAGAGAAGTGGCATTGTAGTAATATAAAACATTTGAAAGATAAAGTGTTTTCTTCGATAGACGATGTGAACTTCAGAGGCAAGGTTTTTGAAAGGTTTTTGAAAATTCTCAGGCCGTCATGAACTTGAAACAACAAACTAAATTCATCGGCATTACTCAATATGTTGATCATATCTGACATTGTTAATTTATTATGCAAGTTTGCAATTAAAAATGACAATGTGGGAATAGCCAAATTATGATGTAGCCCAATTTTTGAGATAGGAGTTATTTTAATTGTTCCTTCATTCTCATATTCGATTAAATTATTAGATTTCAACTCCGTTACAGTATTTTCAATAACTTCGGTCAGAAAAGCGGAAATTGATAGAGCTGTAGAGTCATTTAAACCATAGAAAGATGGGTTGTTGTGGATTCTTCGGTAAAAATATGTGTAGGTCAGCATATCCAAGCATTCTTGTTTAGTTTTAACTGTATTGATTGATATTTCTACTAGAAGTAATTTCATAAGATCTTGGTAGAGGAAACTTTCAAGAGGTAATCCATCTGTTAAAAATTTTTTATACAGAGTTTTTCTAGGTTTGTCTGTCAAAATTGTAACATTTTTGGTTCCGTTTGTTGGTCCACTAATCATATCTATAATTTCGTTCACAGAGTAATGATAATTAGTTTCCTCTACAAAATCAAAGTAACTGGTACCAAGAATGATGATATGATCACTTGAGAATTTTGAAGGAGAACTGTTTTTTGTGACTAAAAGTATGTTGATTTGGTTCAGCTTATACAAACTTGAAATAATGTTATTAGTCTCATCATCAATTCCTTCAAATAATAAACCAATTCCTAGCAATGCAAATTTTTTTATCAATTCATTTTGAATTTTCTCAATTATATTGACTTCATCAGGTACCATAATGGTTTTATTCTGTGAATCAATAGCATTTTTTATTTCATTTGCCATTTCAAAAACACCTCTCTTTGAGTTCAAGACAACAATGATTTTATCATTGCTGTTGATGTGCTTTAGGATGACTTCTCTGGATTTTAAAATCATTGATTTATTATACTCCCCTTTCAATATATTGGAATAATCAAATATGTTAATACTCATAGGGTTTGTACTATCTGTACAATCATAGTTGTAAGTAAATTCCTTTGATATATTCAACCAACCAGCTATGTCAGAAGGATTCGCTAGCGATCGACCAATAGCAATTTGCCTACAATTTTTATTCAATTGAGTAATCATAAAATTTAATCTGGATGCTAGTATTTCATAATTGATACCTTTGTGTCCCTGACCAATTTCCTGTATATCATCATAAATTATTAATTCGATGGTTGAGATGCTTTTTCTCTGTCTCCACCTTCTCGTGATATATTCAAACTGTTCTGGAGTAGCCAAAATTAGATGTGATTCATTGAATATTTTTAGATTGGCATGAGGATCAGAACCCAATTTATTAATATGAAGGGAAGAGTTAAAGGATAATAACTTCGTTCTCCATTGTTTTTGCAAACTGTTGATTTTATCAGAATTACTACCAATGTAGACTGCACGACCTTTTGCCTGCTCAAAGTGGGAAATGATTGCAAGTTCGGCTAAAGTTGTTTTTCCACTGTTTGCAGCTGCACATAATAATATATTTTCATTCGTATTATAAAATTGTTCGAATAAGGCACATTGGATGTTGTTGAATGATCTAAATGTGAACCACTTTTTAATATTTTCATATTCAATATTTTTTAATTCTAACTGCTCTAATGGAGTTTTATTCTTACTTGGGAATTTTTTTGGCACTTTGATGTTTTCTAAGCTTAGTGGTATAGAAAGATTGCATTGTAACCACTTCTCAGAAATAACTGAAACAAAGAAATTTGGTGGAGGTCTCTTCTTGTCTTCATTTTGAAGAGTGATTGGGACAGAAAAAGGTAATTCCTTATTGACTTCATCTGATTTTAAAAGAAATCTCTCATAATGGAATATTTTTTCACCATTAATGTCTTCTACTATTAAAGAAAATGGCTCAGCAAAGCCATGCAATTTTCTATCCCAAGTGAATTCAGCAGTAAATTCAATTTGCAAAAGAAGCATACTTGGAGTAATCGTTTGGATTACGCACGCAACATTTATTCTAGGATATCGTTTTAAAAGATCAAATACTAGTTTACCGTTTTTTTCACTTCTAATAGCACTACCCACCTCAGTTGGAGTAGTCAAAGTCAAATAATGTGACCAAGGTAAAGTTGAAACTTCAACCCTTTTGATAATATCTTTAGGGCAGCTAGGAAAATGTCTAAGAGGAGTACAAATTGGCCACATTCTGCTGGTCACTGATTTATTAATTTCAATAGCGATTTTTGTTGATAAGGAATCATTTTTGGATAAACAAATCTCCCGAATTGCAGCAAATAGTCTACCTGCATTTTGGGTAACAAATATCATGTCAGAACTCAAAGCAAAACCTTCTAACGCTATTCTTGATATATACGCTTGTAGTAGAACATTTATTTTAGCAGGGGCTTCATCTAAAGATCCTGATATTGGAACTGGTGCCTTTTGAAATAACTCCTTTAGCTCATTTTGTTCCTCCCTTTTACAGGTAACATATTTGAATTCCTCTGATTCAGAAAATATTTTAAACATATCAACTTGGGTAGTTTTTTCATTAATTTTTTTAAAATATTCATGGACGGAATTGTAGCTGATATAGAAGTGTGACGCGATCTGGCCCAATTTCGTACTTTTTAGAGTTTGATTTCTTTCATCCACATAAATCAAAAGCTTTTCTTGTAAGATCTGTAAAGCAGCATCAACAAGGAGATTTCTGAGATTGGAATATGTGTTGTCATCAGCATTATTTCTACACTTTTCTGGAATATAAAGATCGGGGTTGGAGCATAATCTAACGTAAAAATATGTATGTGTCAACCATGCAATAGCATCTTCTTTCCTCTTAATGCTTCCCAGTACAATTTCGGCATTAAGATTATCAATAAATTTTGATAATAATTGAGATTCTATAGGTAATTGCTGATTCAAGATTGCCAAGTAATACTGTAAGTCCTTTTGATTGGTTATTATAACACCTTCACCATATGTGTCATATCTTGGACGTCCAGCCCTACCTAACATTTGTAACATATCTTGTGCTGATAATCGAATCCAATCTCCAACCTCTGGTGAGTATATGTCTGTTCCTTTGACAATAACAGTATGTGCTGGAAGATTAACACCCCATGCTAAGGTTGCGGTAGAGACAAGAACCCTCAAGATACCATCTGCAAATAGATCCTCTGATAAGCTTCTGTCAGTTCTTGAAAGACCAGCATGATGTATACCAATACCATTTTTGAGAATGCTTTGTAAGTCGGAATTTACACAATTTTTTGATTCTTTATTCAATATGTTTTTAGCGTTAGGTTCCGTGAAAAATATTTCTCTTAAACTTTCGTCTTTGTCAATTAATTCGGATATAAACTTGGCTGTTCTAATTGTGTCCTTCCGAGAATGTACAAAAATAATAACCTGGTTGCTCGCTTGCAAAGATTCAACAGCCTTCTCAAAACAGATTTGATTCATAGTAGTAATCTTCTTAGCAGCATTATTATCTTTGATTGCACAAAATATTTGAGACAAAGGACAAGGTCTATAAGAACTATCGAAAAAAAAAGTAGATGACTTAGGAACTTTTAAAAAACAAGCTACGTCATCGTAATTGGGTAAAGTTGCAGACAGTGCAACAATTCTTGTACTTGCATGTGTGACCGGATTGCTGGTTGTTCTTGCAACAATGCTTTCTATTACTGGACCCCTCTGATCATGTAATAAATGGACTTCATCAATAATGATAAGCCTCAAATTTCTTAGTATATCTGTTTCATCATTTTTTCTAGTTAAAATATCCCATTTCTCAGGAGTTGTTATCAATAAATGGGAGTCTGTTATTTCTTTTCTTGTTAAAGTTGTGTCACCTGTGAGTTCTGATACTTTAACACCAAAACTTTCTAGTCTCCGTTGCATTTCTCGTACCTGTTCTTGAACAAGGGCCTTTAGGGGAGCAACATAAACCATTTTTAACTTTTTCAAATTAAAGTTTCCTTTATCATCCTGAACACTGTTTAAAGCATGTAAGATTGTGAGAACTGCAACATTTGTTTTTCCTGCACCTGTTGGGGCGCACATTAAAAGGTTATCACTATTATTAAATGCCTTGTCATAAACCTTAGATTGAATATAGTTTAATGTACTCATTTCTCCGACTGGAAAAGCTTGTTGTGCCCAGATTGGTAAACTTGATATTTCAACAAAGTCGATATCAAAATCAGGCTTTTTTGGAGCTGGTATATGTATTTCTTCGTGAAGCTCCTTCACTCTTTTAAAGGAACCTTCCGGTAAGGTCACCTTTTCTACGTTTGCAAATGGTTCGATCATCATAACTTGTGCAATATTTTCAAGATCAGTAGTTGAAAGGGTATTATTAGTTGCTTTCTTATTTACATGGCTCAAGCCATTGCCGTTACTTCCTTCAAGCTCTTCATCAGCATCATTTTCTCTAGGTCTTTTTCTATCTTCCTTGTTGAACATATCTCGTACTATATCTGCTAAATCCTTACTGCAAGAATCTGCTATATTATTCAAAATAGATTCTTTTTCTTCGTTCTTGCTGTCAACAAATTTATTCAGCCAGTATATTATAGATTTGTTTTTGGAAATGAGACTTATGAAGTGTGGATTGCTATGTTGTCCTAAGATGTCGTTGACTGTTGATACAAATTGATTATCATTGGAAGCACTGGCAGCTATTATTTTTGAACAGCAATCATCAATATCTAAATCATTGGTGTAGTCATTTAGTAGCTGTTTCAAATTGATTTTGGTGAAGTTTAATGGCGAGATTTCTGAGTCAATTGTTGATAAGCTGCCTTTAAAATGAATTAATTCTGGTTCTTCAAATATTGATTTTGTATCTGGATCATTCATTTGATCAAATTGGCCATTCATTTCACTTCCAATATTTATATTGCCACCATCAAATATTGTATTTTCTTCTTCTTCCGCATCTGAAACCACATTAACAATTCTATCACCTATGCTTGTGTTGTCTTTATCAAACCCAAAGTCATCAATTTCTTTAACCAGTAGTAAAATATCATGAAATAAGGACTCATTTATATTAAGCGACAGTTCATTTTGAATTTTCTGACGTAATTGATTGGCATTCATATCAGATTCGTTTTCTTTTATTTCACAAATCACTATGTCTACTGTACCTAGCAGAATGTCCTCTGGGAGATCATCACCAAGTAACTTACAACACCAACTGATAATACTATCATATATATCGGAATTGTGTTTATTGCTTGGTGAGTATTTCAAACTCTGGGTCTCTGTCATTTCTAACACTGATTTCTTTTGAATTATATTGTTTGTCGGGATTCTATCATCGCTGGCAACAGAAATACTTTCCTCTATGGCACGCCTTTTGTCCTCATCCTCTATATCTTTATCCTTAGAATTTTTATTGCTACCTAATCCTATACCCATTTCTCGCAGAGTTATACGACCTTTGACACTTTTTGGTTGTGAAAGCTCCGCATCTCTGCTCGGATCAGATTGGATATCATTTAACCTGCGATCTTTTTGAAGCACTTTATTTGACATCTCATCATAACGGTAAATTTGTCTAATTTTCTCCTCCTTACTTTCATTGTCACTCATTTTGTTAATACTATTATTATTTTAACCAAATAGCCCTTATTTTTGAATTATTAATCTTTCTTGAACACCTAGTAATAATATAAAAAGTCCAAAATAAAGTAAGAGCAAAGAGTATCTAGATGGTTTAATAAAACTGGAGTTATTTGTAGTTATTAGTATCAGTGAACAACTCTGGGATTGAATAAATGTTTCAAGTAAACTTCACCATTGTACACACTCATCTCATTTATTAAAAATAAACATAATGAAAAATTTTGAAATAGAAATTTAATATTCCGGGTAACCTCATCGGAAGTATATTAAAAAGCATTTATCAAGCCTTTAACTAAACTTAGTCTGGGCATTAAAGATATTTTGGATTGATTCTTGTTGGGTTATTCCTGCGAGGAAAGAAAAGATGCTAGTGTGATGGATGTTCCGGATTTAAAGCATGGATCCCAGAGCACTTCAAGGTCGAGAACTAGCTCACCTGTTAAAGTTAGTGAGTTATTTCGGCCAAAGAACCTTAAGAGAGGTTTTGATGTGTTTAACGATTCGAAAGCACAATCAAAACCTATAGAAGATGAAATCTATGAAGACTCCCCCTGGTATATTAAGTTTGCGCCTGTTGATATTAATGACGTTGCAATTCATAAGAAGAAGCTAGGAGATGTCACAGCAGCATTTTTGAATATGTTGCAAGACCCTAAGGAACATAGGGTATTATTGCTCACTGGACCAAGTGGTTGTTCGAAGAGTACAGTAATTAAGTTACTTGCTGAAAACTATATTCCACGATTTAGAGCCAAAGCGAGAATGTCAGCAATGAATGTAAACTTAGTTGAAGATCGTGACTGCATCAATGAATATCATAGTGATATGTCACTTAATAATCTATCACATATGGAGAGTTTTGCAGAATACCTCCGACAATCTAAATACCTAGTGGGTCAGAACTTATCAGTTTTATTGGTTGAAGATTTACCTAATGTATTTCAAAAGGATGTACGGCAATGGTTTCAGAAGTTAATTTTACAGTGGCTTTATAGTTCGGAAGAAATATTACCACCATTAGTTATTTGTCTTACAGAATGTGATATAAGTTCAGATAGAAATTCGGTGCTGAATAGTTATGTGGGTGTTGATAATTTTTTTATTGCAGAGACCGTTTTGGGCCGTGAAATACTGAATCACCCTAACTTGACAAGGATTAAATTTAATCCCATCAATGCATCATTATTGAAAAAACATTTAAAAAATATTTGTATCAAGAATTCAGTGACTCTAAAGGCAAATGACAAATGGAAGGATTACAACGAATATGTCACAGAAATATCGAAAACTACTGGTGACATTAGATCTGCGATATCTACCCTACAATTCTGGGCTACCACGTCAACGAAGGACAACAGTCAATTTTTAAGAGAAAATAATATTACTTATTTCCACGCAATTGGAAAGGTTATTTATGGGTCTAAGGATTTTGACAATACGAACGATATGGTAAATGATCTTGTTGCTTCAAATAGTGGGGCTATTTACACGGACAATTTCCAACTGGGTTTACTTGAGAATTATGGTACTTATAATAAAGGGAATTTTCCAATCTCGATAGCAAACAACATTTTAGAGTCTTTTAGTCAAAGTGACTCCATGAAGAACACACCTGAGTCCTTAGAGTATGTGACAAGAAATGTATGTGAGCAGTTGAAGTCAGTAAAGACAGATGAGTCTAGCCGTCATGGCAAAACATATTTTCCCAGAGAATGGAAGATTAGAAAATTACAAAATATATTCAATTTTGAAATGGATGATTACAACTTGATATCATTTCATAAATATAAATCATACAATCAGTACCGAGATATTTCACTCTATTATGGCTTCTATGGACCATATATCAGGAAGAAACGCAATTACAAAAAGAAATCTCTGAAATATTACTATGATTCACTAAGTAAAGACATTGAACAACAGAAACAAATTTTATCTAAAAATTATGAAACATTTCAGATTGATGAAGATGTTGATATATTAGAAAGGTTAGGTGGCGAGATGAAGCCTGTGGAATCTGAAATGGGTGTTGAGTCAACAGATGTTGAGGAACAAGAAAAGTATGCTTTATCTGCAAGGCTACAATCGGATAGAGAAAGAAAACTACGGAAGCTACAGGATACAGTCACAGTTCAAGAAGAATTGGAGAATTTTGGAGGCGATGAGGTGTTGGATATAAATGTTGGATTTGAAGAACCGATTGAGGATTCTGATGCCGAGGACTCATTTGGTAATTTTGATGATGATGGTGACGACTCGATGATAGAGTTTCTTTCCCAAGAACCCACGAATAAAACCCGAATGGAACAAAATAAGGTATTGGGAAATACAAACAATAGTACTAATAATGATGATGTTCTATCTGACTCTGATCTTGATGATTTATGAAGAACTATTATGATGTTTGAAAAAAAAAAAGTAAAAATAAAAAGCAATATAGAAAAGCATAAAGATTGCAATATCACATAATTATAGAAATATATAGAGCTTAACAATGTTTTTGTTTTTGAGCTATTAAAGTTGTCCTCCGTGTCCTACAGGGATAATTTCTTCTCCAGAAATGCGGGATCCTCTTGTATCGATTCTTTTACGATATCCAGGCCACCTTCGAATTGACCATTGATATAGAGTTGCGGGAAAGTTGGCCAATCCGAGTACTCTTTCAATTGTTCTCTGGTTATTCTATCCTTCAGTATATCAAAGAACCCAAATTTCACGTTGTGCTGTCTCAGTATACTCACCATCTGTCTCGAGAATTTACATCTAGGATGTGATGCACTACCTTTTATGAAAACCATCACGGGTGCTGCATTCACTAATCTGTTCAAACCCTCGCATATATCATCCTCCTCACCTTCTTCGGGATCCAGTAAGTCATTATCTTCCTCATCTCCATCTATGCCGTCAGTTGCCAGTGTAGCAGGCAGTATACGATGTTGGTGTGGGGCTTTAGTCTGCATTCCATTCTCGGAACATTCATGAAACGCCTTTAAAAACTGTCTGGGATCCACACCAGCCAGTGCCTTAATTACAACACCATTTCGAACCAGGAAAAATGCTGGTACTTGAGAAATCCCCAGCAGTTTCACAATTTTACTGTTCCTCTCGATGTTTATCTGCAAGAAGTTGCAGTGTCCTTTGCCCACGGACCTACTCAAAGCCAGCACCACTTCTTTCAGTACTTTGCAGGACTTCATCCATGGCATATAAAAAAACAAGACCACCAGCTTGTCACCAGCATCAGTTCTAGCTAGTTTCAAGAATTGTTGCAAACTCTGCACATCAACCACAGACATTATTTGTTATTTCGTTTATTCTGTTTAGCGTGCTGAAGGAAGAAAGTTCTACAAGATATTGTTGTATTTTGTTTATATAGTTTTTTGTATATTTATTTTTGTACCTGAGAGGGTGTGTAATGTTTTGTTTATCTGTTTGTGGGGGGGTGTAACAATAGGCTGATTAATCACTAATAAAAAGTAGTCATCTTAAGCTTTTTTTTTTTTTTCATCTTCACACCTCTTGCCGACTCCCTCCTTCCCAGTGATTTTATACACCCATTTTTTTTCTTTGTGCAGGTCCTACTTAGCACCAAGGAGAAAAGCGGGTGTCTTCTTTTCAAAAGAACAAAGGTGCCATTGGAGGGAGGGGAGAACAAACGGCGATGCTCAATGAGCTTTCTTCTATAAACTTCCTAACTTGTTTACGGGACAATGGTGCATTGTATAAGTTTCATCGTTAGTACAACTCTAGCCGGTATAACTATATTCTTATGTGTTTTTATTGCGGGGGAGGGGGGGTGACTGCTATTCAGGATGGCTATCTCCATCGTGCAGTGTAAATCATTAATTATATCTTCATTCTCTTGTTAATGAAAACTTATATGATTCAGTATTTTTAACTTGTTGGTTACAGTTCTTCTCATATCAATCACATAACGTTCTTCTCATGTCATCCATTAAGCTATTTTCTTAGTCATGCTCTTCTTACACCACATGAGCTCCCAAAATATGAAATTATATATGTTGTGTTAGAAAAAAAAAAAACAGATCGAGTAATTTATGTAGGTTCTATATAATATTGTGTATTGAAATTTCTTAATTGGAGAATATAATTAATCTCCGTAGTTATCACTATTCTTGATAATGTAGGACAAGATATCAACCGTGAGAGGAAACCCTCATCACCTTCTGCACAAGGTTTCCCTTGTACAAAGCTCACCCGGGGGCAGCCCGTGTATTTTTTTCTTTCTACCCTGCCAATCCTCTCTTGAGCGATGCGGCTCTCCGATTTCCCGCTTTCCCTCTCGATCACATTACACACATGCACTTTGAAGAAGAGACAGGTCCAAGGACTGGAGCCAGTCATTCCCGCTATAAAAGACCAACCAGTAAAAGGATAAGGTATAAATTATAGGTATTGTCTTACAAGGAACTGATATCGGGTACTCGAGAGCCGGATAAAAATAAGTAACAGTATAATACAAGGAGAATGTTGCATACGGAGAACTCGCCGTTGTTTCCGGTGGGAAAGGACGTGACTATTCCTAATGATGCTAAACCCGTGGCCAACACGTCCTCAGTGCAGATATATATTAAACTGGCGGAACCGGTGGTGTTTTTGCAAGGTTTTGAAGACCTTGCGCATTCGGATAAACCTCCGGGGATTCTAAGAGGTTCTTTGATCATGCGGGTTCTGAAACCTACAAAAGTCAAGAACTTGACTTTAAATTTCAAAGGATATGCGAGGACGGAGTGGGTAGAGGGTATTCCGCCAAAAAAACAGGAGTTTGCCGAAATTAATGACATCGTGAATCATACATGGCCGTTCTATCAGGCCGAACACCACCATCATTCGCATAGCCATAGCGGGTCTAATGGTGGCACAAGGACTCCCGGTGCAAGCAGCATCGCCTCTGGTAGTGACTCTTCAAGCATACGGCTTGATTCGCCGGACTTAGGTGAGAGTGCGGTCTTTAAAGGGACTGGTGCATCGATCTACAAACCTCTACCACGTAATAATCAAGGTAATGGGGATACTAAAGCAAATAGACATTCACATACACCTCAAGGGAGTGTGTCTAATGGCGCCAACTTCTCTCCTTTGAAGAATAACCCTATCTTAAGATCGAAATCTAAGGATAACCTGGAAGATTTCAGGAAACGTGGATTGCCAAGAGCATCATCACATTCAACTTTGTCAAATAATAGTTTTGCTCCTGAAAGAAACCCCCCTAGTAAAGGTATTTCTCCAATAAGTTTTCTAAGAAGAGCGACCTCAAGCACATCAGCTCATGCATTTGGACTATCTGACTCTAATGTCAACATACAGAGAAATGGGGGTTCCACAACGCCCACTCATCATGGTACTACAGGTTCGCTAATATCTGATATTCTTAGCGGGAACTTCGCTGGATCAAATGATTCGTCACACACTAGTACTGGTACTCCACCGCACAGTGCAAATCACTCAGCTTCTAATACCAGCAACAACATCCCTATTAGCCAGATAGTGGATAACGGAACTTTTCAACCAGGTGATTATATTTACCCATTTGAACAACTGATCCCACAATCATATCCAGAATCAATCAAAGCTGAATTTGGTTTTGTAGAGTACTATCTCTTTGTTACTCTAGAAAGGTACGGTCCCTTCAAGTCTAACCTTACTGGAAGAATGCCTGTTAACATCATTAGGACACAATCGGACAACTCCGTAGAGGAGAGTGAGCCTATTATCATATCAAGAGACTGGGAAAATGCATTATTTTATGATATCGTTATTGGTTCTAAAGATATTGTGCTGGACGCATTTCTACCAATAAATTTCAGGCTTTCACCTATGGAAAAACTGACTTTGCATAGAATCCGTATCTATATAACGGAGACAATGGAGTATTACTGTAAGAAACAAAAAGTTCATCGGATAGAACCTACTAAGAAGTTTTTGTTAGCAGAACACAAAGGTCCCAAAATCCCCGGTCTTCCTAAGGATGCAAATTATAATAAAGCTAAAAATATGGGCAACTTATTATTGGATGAATCATCTGGTGATTTGGTCAATAAGGAGTTTCAATATCAACTTTTCGTTCCAAGCAAGTTCAATAATCACCAGAAAATCCACCCAGATACAACTTATGAAAATATCAAAGCCAATCATTGGATCAAAATCTGTTTAAGGTTATCACGTATAGTTGGTGATAAGAGAAAGCACTATGAGATTAGTATTGATTCTCCTATCCATGTTCTGCATAAATTGTGCTCTCATGCGAACACCTTACTTCCTAGTTATGATAGTCATCTGTTAATGAATCATCAAAATATACTAAATCCACATGCCATGAGTAATGACCATATAAACGAGCATGATATCAATAGATATCACAACTCCAACATATTTTTCCCAAAAGAAATTGTGATGTCGCCTATAATGTCTCCCGATGTTCAAGCACTTGATGTTAATGTGGAATCAATATATAATGGGACTCCATATAGGGTTACGAGACATGAGGATGAGAGTGAACAAAAGAATAAGAGTTCCACAATCGGTATCAATAAAGATGTCTTTAACTCACCCACCTTGAAGTCGAACATCTACCAACCAGATACAATTCAAAGAGAACTAGCATCTCCACAAGCAATTCCACTTTCCCCAATAGTATCGGCTATATCATTGTCGGATATGTCAGCATTGGGTGAAGCACCACCTCCTGATTTTGATAGTATAGAGGATCAACTCTCAGCTGCTACAACAAGAGAAAACTCACCATTAATGCTGCCCAGAGACCCACCATCATATGATGAAGTTTTGCAAACAGATGGAATTGGAATAATATCCAACACTAAAATTCCAAAAATTCAACTAAGCAAATCACAGGACTCATTACCTCCAAATAAAGGGTCCAGATTAAAAGGTATGACTCCCTTTACCGACAATCTTTCTTTTAACAGTCTAGATAATGATGGAGACATTGCTTCAGGGTTTAACTTTAATAGCTCTCCTAATTCTACTAGACCAATGCTTAAATCAAACACTCCCTCAGTAATTTCGTTAAATACCAATGATCATAACAGAGTAGCCTTAACACCAAGACATGATAATATGCAGGACTACTTTCCTTCTACAATAAGAGGTGATAATCATTTCTTTAATGATATCAGCCAGATACTTGGTGATGGCAGTGAGGATACTGAGCATGCACATCTCTCTATTAGTAGAACTCATGGCTCTTCAAATGGTGAATCAGCTAGATCATCGTTTGATAACTCAGCTATTTTTTTTGATAAAGATGGCGAGAATGCTCAACCTCTATTAGCAACTGGCAATGACTCTCAAATTACAGGGCTGGGAGATCATGGTCTTCAATCAAGAGAATCATTTTCCCATGAGTTAGAGCAGCCAACAGATTCATCTGTAGATATTACAGCTCTTTATGACCGAAATTCTTCTGCTTGGCATCCTTTACAACTAGATGACAGTAGACCGATGTCTCCTACAACCAGTAATGGGCCACATTCTAATTTACATCTCCAATCCCAAAACAATTCAGAAGAGAGAATAGGATCCATAGATCTTAGCATTTCACAACTGAAGGAAAATATGATGACTGACGATTCTTCTGGTGGAAACTCTATAATTGAACACCGAAGTGGATCACATATCGATAATGAAAAACCGTTTTTAAACGAAGGCAATCGATCAAAGAATATGGAAAGATTCAGTGGTCATGTGAATTGATATTCTATTTGAACACTACTTATTTCTACTATATTGTTAATAAATATTTTATTTAATTTTTTTTTTTAGGCAGATCATTAATATTACTTTTTTATTCCTTTTAAGTGTAACACAAAATGCATGTAACAATTACAATACAATAATATTTTGCTTGTATATTATTTTATAACACTATAGAAGAGCACTGATTATCGTAGAGTTTGGGTGATTGTATTTGTTATATCCTCAGGTGAATATTTAATATGTTTTCTTGGATTCTTAAACATATTTTTGTATCTGCTGTAAAATCTCTCATACATTGGAATTAAAATTGCTACAATTTCACTCTTCATTGTACGGGCAAGGGCAGGATCAGTTAGTTTATATTGTTTTGTACGCGAAACCAGTTCTTCAAAACCTTCATTAAACTTTCTGAATTTCTCCTTAATTTGCTCTTTATCCTTTGATTTTTTACCGGCACTATCTATGACAACAGTGTCCATCAAATTCACTGTTAGGTCTTTCCAGTCTGCTACTAAGTAGTCGACGTAACGGCTCTTTAGTTTCTCAATTCTAGCCATACCAGTTGAGCCCAACATGGAGTTTAGCTCAGACTTCTCAACTATTTGTTCAACCAATGTCATATTCATTAAAATTAGGAAACCAATTCTTTGCTTAAACTTGTTTCTATTACTGTTTGGGTTTGCGACATCTGGTTCTACTTGTGGCATTAAGAGATGCTGTGCTCTACGATCCAGATTTACGACTAATGTATCAATACAATCGCTTATGAAACATGATAATAGGGATGTGGCACTATTTTGATCAAATGAGGAACTTTGAAAGGTATACTCCTTTTCTTTATAATTGTGTGGAAGCCAATTTTCTCTGCTCATGTTATCCATAGCCGCAAGACAACCTGCCTTGTATTCACTGAATTTTCTCAATCTTGACATCGTATCAACTGTGGCCTCAGTAACACCATTGTCTGAGGGAATCTGCGACAAGTGATTTGCCTTCTTCCCAATTCTGTCTACTGCATCTTTGAAAAGAGATTGTGTTACTTCCTTTACTTGTCTATTTGCATCATTGATTTGTTCTTGATTCTTTAGAAGCTTTCCTTTTGTCGCTCTTAGTACACCGTTCATACACTCAGCCAGTTCAAAACTAAACAAACCTGCATTCTCAAGGTTCTCACGAACGAATTTAAGATCAGAGATCAATAAACTACAGAAAGAACCAACAATTGGGCTTAATATATTAGTTAAAATACGTGGTTTTATTTCTGAGTATTGAGCAAATATATCGTCTATCAATGAACGCTCATTCGCAATAAATCCCAATAATGCTTCGGTATAACTGAGAAATCCACTACTACCCTTTTCGTAAGGTGCGTTCTTAGATGAAATAATCTTTTTGGCAAAAGGCTCTAAAAATGCCATTGATTTCGATATTTGTTTTGCTCTTTCCTGTATGAAAATGTCCTGAATCCCAGTATCATCAGACTTAACGTAGAAATAATTGAAAATAATAACCATTTGAGAGAGCACTTTGTCCTCATAGTATGGAAACGCTATCTTCTTCTCCATGTTAATTTGAGGATCGAATGGCTGCATAGTATTCAGTAGACTGATAAACTTCAATTTCAGTTCCTCCTCAGAATTTGATATCATCTCTGCTATATGAGTCAAGATACCGTGGAATTCAGCATTTTGTTCGTGTTTAGACTTACCAGCTCTCATGTCCTGGTACATATCCTCTAATTTGTGTAGCTCGATGGTATATGTTTTCAAACCAATCTTCTCAATGCCCTTTCCCAGCATAACTTCGTGCCTAGAGGCTTCATTTGCCAAATCCTTAACAGAGGCAACAGAGTTTAATGTACTATCAATATTCCTCTGTAATGTCTTCAAAACATTGTTCCTCGACAAAATAGGAGCAAACAATTGACTGGACTGACTAGAGGTCTTAGATATCTTCGATAGGGACTTGTTAATTTGATGTGTTAGCCTGCTGGTCCTCTCCAGCCCCTGTGACAGAACCATAATATCGGCTTCATCGATATCAATTTCGTTCATGTTCTCCAACTTTTTTGTATTGTGACAACCTTAATTCCCTGCTGCAACTCCTATATGCTTCTAAGGTTCCCTTATATAAGCTATAACTGTCAATACTGTGTCCTGTAGCCCTGTTTTCCAATCTTTAAAAAGGGTGTTCCTCCCTTTGAATCTAATTTTTTTCCATCAACTGAAAATTTCAATCTTCAAAAAAAAAAAAAAAATCGATTTTTAACAGAATATCATTGTGATGGATGTGATGATCAATTAAAAGGAAATCGATAATCAAAACTGAATATTGAAACTTTGCTGGCCCAGGAAACAAATCATTGAAACTATGGAGTCTCGGAACGTTGCTGATTTGGTTGTGAAATTGGAAGCAGCTGCTAAGTTGCAAGGCAGAGGCCGTGCATACAAGCGCATCTGCAAACTTTCTAATTCTGACAAACAAGTTGTTAGCTGGAAATTTAACGAATGGGATTACGGTAAGAATAACATTGAACTCCCATGTTGTGCTCGTGGCCTCTTTATACTTGATGATGAGTCTAGCCCTGTTATTGTCGCCCGTGGTTACGATAAGTTTTTCAATATCGATGAGACCTCTTTCACAAGGTGGGATACTATTACTAAGGAGACCTCGGGTCCATATAATGTCACATTAAAGGCTAATGGCTGTATTATATTTGTCTCGGGTCTTGAAGATGGGTCGTTGGTTGTATGTTCGAAACATTCCACCGGACCAAGAGATGATGTTGACAGAAACCATGCGGAGGCTGGCGAGCAGTTTCTGCGAGAGCAATTGGAGAGAGTTGGGATAGAACCCCGAGAATTAGCACTGGACTTATATAAAAATAACGTCACCGCAGTGGCTGAATATTGTGACGATACGTTTGAAGAACATATTTTGGAATACACAAACGACAAAATCGGATTATACCTACATGGTATCAATTATAATGAACCACATTTTAAAACTTGGGATATCAAGAAGGTGAATGAGTTTGCCAAGAAATATGACTTTAAGACAATCGAGTACGAAGAATATCTTGATGTAGATTCTCTGAAAAAATTCTTAGATGAATGTTCTACCAATGGTACCTACAAAGGTCAAGAAGTAGAAGGATTTGTCATTCGTTGTAAAAAGGCCTCTGACAATACAGATTTCTTTTTCAAATTTAAGTTTGAGGAACCATATTTAATGTATCGACAATTGAGAGAAGTAACAAAGGATTACATTACTACTAAATCGAGAATTTTTAGGTTCAAAAAACATAAATTCATCACAAATAAGTATCTTGACTTTGTCATTCCTAAGCTTGACAGTGATGCCAAACTTTGCGAAGATTACATGAGAGGTTTTGGTATTATTAAACTAAGAAATGAATTCTTGAAGGATTATGGCATGACTGGTGTTGAAATCTTAAATCATGAAAAAGCCCTGGAGCTAGAGCAAGCTAATAAAATTAATCATGATTTGGTCGATGAAAATACTAAGTTTTTAATTATCCCAATAGCAGTTATCGGATGTGGTAAAACTACAACATCCATGACCATCAATAATCTATATCCAGAGACATGGGGTCATATACAAAACGATGACATAACTGGCAAAGATAATAGTCAGTTAATGAAAAAATCTTTGGAATTACTTGCAAAACCAGGTATGAAATGTGTTGTTGTTGATAGAAACAATCACCAATGGAGGGAAAGAAAGGAGTTATTTGAATGGTTGGATGAATATAAAGAAGATTACTTACCATATGACACAAATATTAAAGTTATAGGTGTTTCATTCACGAAGAGAGAAGATCTGGAAAACGTAAGAGAAATTACACAGGAAAGAGTATTTGCCCGAGGTGATGATCATCAAAGTATCAAACTATCTAAATATGGTGAGAAAAAAGTTCTGGGTATTATGAGTGGCTTTATCAAACGGTTCCAGCCAGTTAACGAAGAGAGAATGCCAGATTGTCAATTTGATCATGTCATTTATCTCTCAGTTAATGAAAAGAATTCTTCTCTAAAAAATAGTAAGGTTATTCTAAAGGAATTACATGAAAAATATCCAGTATTAGTGCCATCTCTACCATCTGATGATGACCTAGATGTTGCGTTTGAAAAAAGTTTAAACTATAAACCAACAGTGGTTAAGATAATGAATGATTCTAGACCTAGTAGAAGAGAAAGACTAAAGGAGAAGAAGGAAAAAGGTGCATCTCAAACTCCAAAGCCAAAGGCAATCAAGCCCGTTTATTTCTTAGCAGACATTAATGAACCGGCAGATATCATTGCGAAACTCCAAAAGTCTCTTGAAAACCTTAATGGAGCTATTGATGAATCAGGATATACTATCCTAAAAGAGTTTTTTGATTCCCACGCATATCAAAGCAAATTACATGTCACCTTGATTCATGTAGCTCAAGGTAAGAAAGGTGGTGAAGAGGAACAAAAACTATGGCAGCAATATTGTTCCAAATTTGAAAAATACTTAAAACCTGAAAAACCTTTAGAACCAGAAGTAACACAATTCCGAACAGAAATGACAACATCTGTTACAATAGACACTCTGTATTGGGATGAAAATATTGTAACAGTATCAGTTCGTATGAGCGAATTGATGGATGAAAATATGTGTACTATTCCTGCATTGAGATGCTGCAATGTTACACCACATATCACTATCGGTGTCATCAAGGAAGGTGTGAGACCAGTATATTCAAATGAACTTCTGAAGAAAATGAATGCAGATTCCAACGAGGTTTCAGGCTTTTCAGTGAAATTAAACAACATCGACCCTTTCCCAGCTACTGTTAGCATCCATTTATAAGTGTAAACGAAAAGGTACTTATTTTTATTTTTTATTTTTTCTTGTTATTTTTTTGCATTTCATTTTATAGAATAGATAGATTTAAATGAACCATTTTTTTATTATGCCAACTAGATGAATACCTGAACTTCAACATATGAATTGGTTTTCAATATCGATTAGCATCAATATCTTTGATAAAATCAGCGAGTGAATTGAATATTCAATATTACCCGGACATAAATGTTGAAATTGAACTGAAAGCTGAACCTTCAAAAATTTAATCACGACTCTTTAAAACAACTCTATAGCAACTCAAAACCCTCCAAAATCCCATCAAGAAGCCCAATGAATATTTGAGAGGTTGTTGTGCTAGGTTTTGGTGAAGTTATTGTTTTCATAGTTTTTTGCATCATTTTTAATACCCATAACTCAAACGAAAAAATATAAAGAGTCTTGTAAATATCAACTTCCATATAATAATGAAGCGGACGGTATTATCAGCAAATAATACTAAAGTATTGAGAGTCGCTCTAACTAATACTTCACTACTCAAAAGATGTATAGGTATTGCAAGTTTTCAAAGATATTATATGGACAATGCTGTAAATCATACTAGTTTGGATGGATTTATTAAGTTAATAGATAGAGATTTGGAAACAGTAACCGATATTAATAGGAGAAAAGCGTACCTTTCAGTGAAACTTCAAAATTGGTCTGAGGCGGAGAAATTGCTAAATGGGTTTCAAAATTCCCAAGATCCTGTAAAAAATGCACTATCATTTTTTGAAACTTATAATATTGGCATTGTGGAGTTTTCAAACATGATACAACCATTATTTTTGACAAAGAAATCAACCTTTAAAATTGATAACAATATTTTACTGCTAATATCGAGAATATACCTGAACATGTGTGGTAATTTAGAGAGTCACTTATTTTCGCCGGTTCAAGTACATGACCTAAATGGTTTAATTGCACTTTTAATTAAAAAAAGACAACTGAAAGAATCACAGAATCTTTTACAATGCATTATAGACTCGTGTGCGACTAAGTCGGTTGATATTTTAGGGCCATTTGGGGATGTAAAAACAATTATACATTATTTACAACTTCGTTCAGGTTCCTTGTCCGATTTATGGTCCATTAAAACTAGTTGGAACAATGTTATGAGACTTTATGAAATCAATGACACTAGGAGGACGTCCAGATTCAATTATAATATAGTGGAAAGAGAAAGATATATGTCAATCGTTAAATTCTTACTAGAGGCTAAGGATATTGACTCAAAATCTATCCCTTCTTACTTTGATCTGGGGGTCATATCCAATGTTATTCTCTCTTTGGGTCATCAAAACCAAACAGACCTGATCAAAAAAATTATTATGCATATATGGGGTTCTGATTCAAATATTCCAATCAAGGAACGCAATTTATACCCTACATCTGAACTTATGATGGCGACAATCTCCTCCCTCTCAAAGCAGACTGGTAGCATCCAACCAGGGTTGGAAATTTTGGATAAATTCTTGAAGTTGTACCCAAGAATGGATTTGGATACTAAGTTTTGGTCTGATTTACAACGTTGGAATATCATTTTAGGGAAAGATAAACAGAGTACTATACGTGTTTCCAAGACATGTTGGCAACTAATGAAAGAATGGAACAGAAATTATACGGGCAGAGAGATAGTTCCATACAACCAGGAATTGCTTGAGATGCTATATCGAATACTAAATTCTCAACTTGGAACAAGAAATGACCTTGAATTTTGCTTCCAAATTTTTAAAGAATGTCTTGTTGCCTTATATGCTCAACACAAATTGAATCATTCTCAAAAAAGCATTTTAAGGCGCTATCAAATTTTATGTGTAAAGAAGATGGCTATGAATGGATATTATCAAAAATGTCAGTGTTTCATCAAAGAATGGTCGTATAGCCACTCTAACAAACTTGAACTTCTTGAAGTCTTTGCCTCTGCAAGATCGCGGTACGTACAAAAACATGGACATGATCAAGAGAAGGAGATGAGCAAACTTCAACAAAAGTACGATAAAGAGGAAGAAGAGGATATGTTGTTGGGTGGACTATGGTAAAAAGCATTTACTATAATGAAACTTGATGATCAATATTCTCTGCATATGCATAATGGTAAATAAATATATACTCTTCATGTTAATACAATTATTGTGAATATTCAGATTACTAGAGGAAATGTTAAAATAGTGTGAATATATAATGAAATGGTTTCTTAACCAACTTTACTTTTATAGAAAGTTGGTAAGCAATAATTAAGAAAGTTCAAAATGTTTATTCCCAATTCCTATAAAAAAGATCAATAAATAAATATAAAAATGCATAATGTCTATTTGACATGTTATTTAGCACGTTAGAATGCACGCAAGTCATTGATGAAAACGTATCTAGAAAAAGACCACCATAAATATCTAAACCATTCCATTTGAGATTTATGACCATAAGACATGGCTGCCAATGCGAGCACATATTCCTCGAATGTGCTAACAAAGGTAATAATTTCATCTCTAGGTGGATAACACTTAAGTGGTAAAAATGACACTGGTTTAATATTCCAGGATCTTATGGAGTCATAGACAATTTCAAACAATTTGGGGACGAATCCGATATACTTTACAACGATGTTCATTAGTGAAAGACTCTCCAACTCCAAGTATAAAACCTTTTGTGGAGCCTCAGTTCTCTTAAACTCCACAACAGCATCATTACACACAATATGGTTCTTGTGGTTAGAGACCCCGTGTTGATCAAAGGTCAGGATAATATCATTCTTATCATTGTCCAATTTTAAATGTTGTTTCAAATCTTTGACTAGACCAGACCATACTTCCTTTGGCCCATCTGGATGATCTAATACTTTGACATCGACATTTTGCAAGTTCTCTCTGTTGACAGTTAAAAGGTTCACAGATTTTTTGAGTTCAGTGGCTCTCAAGTCCCCAAGGCCATCGGCATCACCGTTACTAAAACAGATAACATTAAAGTTTTCCACATGATCCAATAGCTGTATTAATGTAGGGGAGAAAAACATAACTTCGTCATCAGGGTGGGCTATTACGAGGTTTAATGTCCCACCAGTACCATTATACAACACCTTCTCCAAATTTTGCTTATTTTGTTCCTGAATCTTCGGAGTTACATATATGTACAATATCTGCAACACAATAACAAGTTTAGTAACCTTGAACAGTAATTTCGAAAATGATAGCTTAGCCATTATTTTTAGTTTGGTGGCTTTATGAAGGGGGAGTAGAATATTTTTACTAAATCTTTGAAGTTATATAGTTATAGAAAGTAGAGATGGCAAAACGTATTAGGGCTTTCATAAAAGGAGAAATCTAAGCCAAACATCTGTGACGAAAGCTATCACGAGTACTTATCGTAGATAACGTAGATACCGTGCAAGAAACGTATACAATGATGTAGAAGTCAAAAATAGAAATCACAAGAAACCAATGAGCTTGAAGATTAGTGTAGACGCCACGTTAAAGCAAGTATTTACTTATATTTACAAATCAGCCAAAAAGCATTTTAATATCACAGATACTATGTGAAAAGATTATTCCGTGTATTCCTTGATAAAGAAATGATTACACACGAATAAACTACCACTAATTTACGTATACAATAACACCACTACAGCCGTACGCTTCTTTCTTTCGACGAGCTGTAAAAATTAAAAAAAAAAAGGAGCCAGGAGGTCTCGGAGAAGAGAAGAATGATCTACGTCTTCGTGTGTGGGGGAGGGGTGATGGGGGAGGGATGAGGGGTTGTTGAGAGGGAGAGAGACAGACAGAGACAGACAGAGACAGACAGAGAGAGAAGGTACCAAGCTTGCGATAGCATTGATTGAAGGAAAAGCTGACACAGCAATGCTCAGAAGGAAGGGAACTGTTCACCCCCCGCCGCACTTGGGTTCTCCGGTATTTCGGGTTATCTGTACGGGTGATTCTGTTTGACCATCAAAAATAACAAAGGTGAACTAGAACGGTAGGATTCTAGTGGAAACTTATATATAACCTTTTGATGAAAGGGAAAGGATATTCTTTACCACAAACTCGAAAAGGGAACCAAGGCGATATGACTAGTGGTAATGGTACTCCCCGGTTGATCCGGAATATGGGGAGAGATAAAGAGGCTAATGATTTGTTCTATAGTAATTCTGCGACGCCTGCTCCTGGTTTTAGAATTGCACAGGCGTGTGATCGGTGTCGGTTGAAGAAGACCAAATGTGATGGGAAGATACCGCAGTGTTCCCAGTGTGCGCTGGTTGGGTTCGAGTGTAGGATCAGTGACAAGTTGAATAGAAAGTCGTTTCCTAGGGGATACACGGAGACACTTGAGGAAAGGGTCAGAGAGCTGGAGACGGAGAACAGGAGGCTATTGGCACTATGTGAACTGAAAAAGAATGGAGATGGTGAAGGAGGAGAGAAAAACAGCAAAGTGGTAAATGCTCCTGACAATAATGCAGCTGTGCATTGTCCTAGTTGTGGTAACTCAGATCCAAAGCATTCTTGTGTGCATTTGAAACCAGTGGTTTCTAACATTATTACAGATGCGAACACAGAGATATCGTTTGAGCAAAATGTGGCACCGGGTTTGCCTGCAGTGCAGGCGTTAAACTCAATGACAAAAAGGGAGGATAGTGCTCAGCTGGCAATGCTAGTGTCTCTGGCTTTACCAAGATCAACTGAAGAGATTTTGTTTATACCTCAGCTAATGGCTAATATCCAGAAAAGCTTTGGATTTTCATCTAAGCAGTCCCTTTACACAGTTTCATTATTGTCGTCACTTAAGAAGAATTTACCTTCCCCATCAAAGCTCCTATTAGAGGAGTACAAACCAATAGACTTCCAGGAATCTAATGATTTTTATGCCTTTTTCAATGATAGGTTGAGACTAAATGTGTTACCTGGTGGGAATTCAAAGGATAAGTATCTTTTGGAATGGGATGAAATAGAAGAAC
This sequence comes from Nakaseomyces kungkrabaensis, assembly GCA_030556385.1. Taxonomy (NCBI): domain Eukaryota; kingdom Fungi; phylum Ascomycota; class Saccharomycetes; order Saccharomycetales; family Saccharomycetaceae; genus Nakaseomyces; species Nakaseomyces kungkrabaensis. The sequence continues at coordinate 66,654 of JAKTPY010000011.1, read as the reverse complement.
TAATTGAGGTATTTTTTAAAAAATGTTCAAATACTATCCCAATTTTTACACAGGAATTATTTGTTGCACAATTTATAGCCTTTAGGGAAGAGTTGTTAAAGAAAGGTGACAATTTGTTCCTGAATTATAAATCAGATGTGCTCAAGATATCCTTCTTAAAGATATTCGCTACAATTCTGGCTATCATGTGCCAGATGGGTCTAATTACCAAATTAAAGAAGACGTCATCGAACATACAGAACGAAAATACTAAAAAGAGCAAATTTTTAGTTTCACATTACGACAGAATGATTAATGATATTGCATCAAACAAATTGTTCACTGATATGTCTACCACTACTATCCAAAGTCTTCAACTTTTGACTTTAACCTCTTTTTATCTACTAAATACAGGAGATATACCGAGATTATACCAACTACGTGGTACAATAGTCTCAATGGCTCAGCAATTGCGGTTACATCGTTGTCCAAGCGCTGTTTTGTTGTCTGCTTCAGGTTCCAGAATGCAAAAGAATGAACAAGGTGAAAGGAGATTATTATTCTGGGCAATTTATTATCTAGATGTATTTTATTCACTTCAACTGGGTGTACCTAGACTGCTAAAAGACCATGAAATTGAATGTGCACTGCCGGTGTCTGTGGAAGAAGATAGTCAGCTTGAAGGTAGGGTATCCTCTTTCTCGTTGGCTATCACTAGATATGCTAAGGTGCTAGGTAACATATTAGACTCTATTTTTAAAAGAAATATGATGTCTGAGACAGCCACAGAAGATATGGCCCTGCTTCATGAAAGTGCGTTGGATAATTGGCGTAACAAACTTCCAAACAAATATAGTTTCCATTTGGAAGCAAATGGGACAATAAATATTGCTGACTTAGAAGCGGAAAAGCTACAAAACAACCCAGATTTGGTCGAGAAGGCCACAATTCTCGTTTTTTATTTTCTAGCAAGATGCATGATCCATTTACCTGTCATTGCAACTAAATCGGCTAGACAGACAACACCTGCAAAAATCAATAATGAAGGAGGTAAGGAGACAACAGAATCCACACCAACAAGAGTATGCTCATCTTATATTTTAATGCAAAAGGCAACGAATACAATGTTACAGGTATTACATTTGGTTTGCGATGAGTATTTGTCCCTTCCGATTAATGTCGCCAGAACGAAGGCAAGATTTGCTTTGCTGACAGGATGTAGTGCGGTCGAGTATTTAAAAGGTGGTTCATTATATGTCGAAACAAAATCACTCTTAGAAAGCTTAGTTCTTGAAATTGAAGTTGATCGGAAACTTGATATGCCCGGAATCATATCATGGCACAGCTTGAAATTATTAGATATGGCATTAATGTTACTATTACAACCACCTTCAACAAAATCTGAAAGACTTGATAAGTTGGTACAAAAAAAGTTGAATTATTACAATAGGTTGATGGGTCTACCTACGGTGAAGATTAAAACAACAACCAAACAAACTGAAAAATCATCTAATGATAAGAAAAACACACTGAGTAATGATAATGATTCCAAGGACAATATGCCAAAACCTAAGAAGCAGAAAAAGAACACAAATGGTAGTTCTGATCAACAAAATGTTGCATTAAAAGAAGAAGAAGGCACCAGTCGTGTAAATGCTGATGCGACAGGTAATTCAAAAGGTTCATACGCATTTTCATTCAGCAATACAGATTTATCTGCTCTGTTTAATACACCAAACAGTCTATTTAGGAATGGCAATGAAAATTTCCCAACTTTCAATGCAGCAGCTAGTACTGATTTGAAAGGTGCATCCATTGCAAGTGAGAATACTGATATGCCTTTATCAGTTAAAGTCGAAGAACCTGAACCACATAGGAGTTTGGAAAAGGTATTATCAGACAATAAAAGTAGAAATACGAGTTTTTCTAAGCTAATGCTTTTATTTAATAGTGACGGACAAGGTCCAAATAACCGAAACCCAACAGAGAACAATTTTACGGAAAAACAGGTTAACCCCACTACGCTATCAGACGAAAATACTGATAATCCACTTTTTTCTTTCTTGGACAATCAGAATCAACAAAAAAATGATTTTTTATCTCTTAATGGAAACTATACCGCTGAGTATGATTTCATCATAGATGCATCATTAGGCTTAGCTCCATTGTTATCAGAAAATAAGGATATTCCACAGTCAAACTTATTGTATCTGAACGATTCTAGTAACCAACATACAAGTATGGACTATACAATGCCTATGGCAAGGCCGAAGATACAAAATAAAAGTAGCTCCTCTAACTGCTCTTCAGATATAAATAAGAGAAATGAGCCTAATTCATCAAGCTCTGAATTTTCATCTTCAATGGCCTCAAGCTATGCCAATTCTAACAGTATACCACAAACAGTAGACTCTAGCGAAACATCTAAAAGTAATAATGAAAGGCTTTTTGCTGAGCATAAGGCGAAATTCAATGCTATCAATAACAACCCGCCTAAAGCTGTTCCGCCAACGAATGGAATGAATAGATATCCATTTGAGGATACTGTGAATATATTTGATGAAGAGAGTCTAACTATGAACTTTAGCGAAGTAAAGCCACAAAGGAGACCTAGAAGATACCCAAATTATGAAAACAATTTGAGTAAGGGCTCTTTAGCTCTAAATACGAAAGTTAATGGTGGTAGAACACAAGCCAACTTAAGTGATTTATTCCAGTGGCAAAACTCGAAGTGATCAAATGAACAATCGCCATTTGCTATTTCTGTTGACTGTTAACAAGAAGGAGGATGGGGCTAAATAATGGAATACGCTGCATTGTGTTATATTTTTAATTTTTTTTTTTGTTTGTTATTATGTTACTTTTTTTGAATTCCTTTATTTATATTTAACTATATTCCCTTTTTTACAATCGTTATTTATTTACTCCTTCGTATAATCTAGTTTGTCATTTTTAATAATAATATTAACATTATTATTCTTTTTAAATTTGCAACCAGAAATTTCATTAGGGGTGCTACAAACTTCTGATTACAAGTACATTCAAGAAGTTTAGTAATTAGGTGCAAAAGTATGACTAAAATAATTCCACCCGTTCTTTCTATTGCAAGCAGGTGCCAAAATTACTGTAGATTTATTAAATCGCGTCTAAAAACATGAGAAATACATTTTCCTCGAAATTTTTTTCCCGCCATTTTCTAATTTGGTTAGACCATGACACCTTTAAAAAGTAAACATCAAAAGTAGTCTTGTGAAAAATATGCGAGTTGATTGATACTATTTACCACATGGTTTGACCTTCCAGTCATCAAGAAAAAAAAGAAGGTGTAAATAAAAGGGATGTAGTTGGTGATGTCACTGATAACTTCCTCTTTGTCATTGTTGACATTTTATTCTTTACTAATCATTATATAAATTATCAACCCCACAGGGAAGTGGGGCAAAATACTATAGAATGGCAATTCCTGGTGCAAAAGTATGGGATGGTAATAAATAAAACAAAAACAAAGAAAGAAAAACGGCCACTTTCGTAGGAAAAATAGTCTATAGGAATACAGTAGATCAAATGCAAATATCTCAGTAATAGTGGTTGATCTATTCACCTTGTTCCGCATATCAGAGGTCTATAGTAGATAACTTCCTTCTCATTACCCGTTTAGGAGAATCGAAGCTTGATGCAGGGAAAGCACGAAATTTCGTTAGAGGATTGACAGAAAAAAAGAAGGAAAAAAAAAAGTGCCAAACTAGCGAAGAAAACAACGTAGGTGGCTGGCTTTCCCATTGTTCTTGCTTCCGAGGAGAACAAAAACAATTTCTTTTCTTTTTTTTCCCATTGTTCTTCTTCGAGGTTTTTTGACAGATTTACTAATTGTGTAAGATATTATTAATCTCTTATTTATGGAGTTCTCATCTACCCCTATACTTAAAAATCCCTGGAAGAGGGTGTAAGTAGAAAAAATTTGTTTCTTTTTTTTTTTGTTCATGGAATGTTCTTTGGACGCTTTCTGATCAGTTCTCCGTCAAGATTACTGGAATTCCTCTATTGCAACTACTCTAATTGAAAAATGTAAACAATAAGACGCGTAATTCAGGAGGTATAAACGCGTAAACAATTTTGCCTCATGCTCCGTACAGGTGAGACATCAATGCTCTCCTTGCAAAATATTTTTTTTTTGATGCCATAATACTAAGGTCGCATTTGCGACTACTTCTTAGACTTTAAAATTGCTTTTTTTTTTTTTCAAGAGAAGAGGTATATTTTACAAAACGATGTACTTATTATTCCATTTCCTTCAAGTGTTTGTACATTTGATTCTCCTGTTAAAGTAATTTTGTTTACCAATTTGCCTTTAATTTAAAAATAAGTAGTACAATTGTGGGCAGAACGAGATGGAGCTTTATGACTCGTGATAAAGAAATAAAATAACACAAGAAAGCTCAATCTCAAAAATTATATAAATGCCACTTATGATCAATCTTATAATTTCTTGTTCATTTATTAATTTCCATATTTTTTTAATTTATCTCTTTTATAACTAACCAATCAGAGAAATAAAAAATGAATACAACAAAATTCTACGATAAAGATAAAGACAAAGATGAAAAGACTTCTACTTTCATTGTTTCTAAGAATGAAGTAATTGATGACTGTAAGGAGTGCAACAGCATCTCCGAAACTTCTTCTGACGAATGCATGTCCAACTCCGACAAGTTAAGTGTCTGTGAGGACGATTATCAATGTGAACAAGAAAATAATACACCATTCCAGAAACCAGACTACTTTGAATCCAGAACCAAAGAAATAATGTTTATTGTTTCCTGCATGGTGGCTCAGTTGTTAAATCAAGCTGGTCAAACCCAAGCGCTTTCTACAATGAATGTTTTGGCCGAATCTTTTCATTCAGACAGTAGTAAGCAGCCATGGTTAATGGCATCTTTCCCTCTAGCTTCCGGTTCTTTCATTTTAATTAGCGGTAGGTTAGGTGATATTTATGGTTTGAAGAAGGCCTTGATTTGGGGTTACATCATCATGACCATTTGGTCCGTAATTTGCGGTCTAGCTAAATATTCTAATAGCGATGCCTTTTTCATTGTATGCAGGTCATTCCAAGGTTTAGGTATCGCCTTTATTCTTCCAAATGTTATGGGTTTAGTCGGAAATATATATAAAGTTGGTACGTTAAGAAAGAACCTGGTCATTAGTTGTATCGGTTGTATGGCACCAGCAGGTGCCGCCCTTGGAGCTTTGTTCGGCGGCTTAATCGTAACTGAAGATCCAAACCAATGGCCTTGGGTATTCTATGCATTTGGTATTGCATCTTTTATTAACATGTTGATGGCTATTTACTCCATCCCTAATAATGTACCAACAAATATCCATGGATTCTCTATGGATTGGATTGGATCGATTATTGGTGTTTTAGGTTTATTGCTATTGAATTTTGTCTGGAATCAAGGGCCAATTGATGGTTGGGGATCTGCATATGTTATCGTCCTCTTAATAATTTCAGTTATATTATTGGTTGCATTTATCGTATATGAAATTAAATATGCTAAATCGCCATTGCTTCCAGAATCCATTTTTAAGAATCGTAGAATTTTAATGATCTTGGCAGCATTATTTTTTGGCTGGGGATCCTTTGGTATTTGGACTTTTTACTACTATGCCTTCCAATTGAATTTGAGACATTATACACCATTGTGGGCTGGTGGTACCCATTTCATGTTTGTCATTTGGGGTACAGTTGCAGCATTTGTTGTTGCCGTAACAATAAAAAGGGTCGGACCTGCTGTTTTACTGTGCTTTGCAATGATTGCTTTTGATTGTGGTTCAATAATGTTGAGTGTTACACCAGTTCATCAGACCTACTGGAAAATGAATGTGGGGATGCAAATTATTTTGAGTTTTGGTATGGATTTATCCTTCCCAGCCTCTTCTATTATTTTAAGTGATTTCTTACCAATGCAATATCAGGGGATGGCTGGTTCGTTAGTCAATACAGTTGTTAATTATTCTACCTCCTTGTGTTTAGGTATGGGTGGTACTGTTGAACAGCAGATTAACAAGGATAAGACAAATTTATTGAAAGGCTATCGTTCAGCACTATATTTGGCTATTGGTCTAGCATCTGCCGGTGTAATTATTAGCTTCGTGTTTCTTTTTGTTACAATTTGGGAGGGAAGAACTAAGTGTGGTGATGTTGAATCAATTGTTGAATGTGAATCTGGTGATGAAAACAATATTGAATCGTGCTAATATTTTATTTTTTAATTTTTTACAATTTACATGTTTTTAATCGTGTATGGAGTTCCGAATCTTGGTATTTTGGGGGACCAACACGTTGATCTTTTTGGGTTTCATTTTTTTAAATTCTTACTTTACGGATATTGTGATATATAATTAGATAAATATTTACATTTTAATATAATCACTAAAATTTTGTTGTTAAACCAGTTTCATCTGGCTTGAACCATTCTTCCTTTAGAACTAACCAAAGATTATGTGCAAGAGTTTGAGCGTTTGCTTCGGTTGAGCTTGTTGCCTCGATATATACCTTCAATTTAGGCTCAGTACCAGAACCCCTTATTGTAAAACGTACTTCATCGGTAGTTGAACCATCATTTGGTTTTACAACAGCTGTTATCATTTGAGATGACTTATCAACAGGTAAATCAGGAACATGATCAGCTGTATTTGATTGGTACCCGATGGTCAAATCTCGGAAATACGTAACTTCAAAAGTTGAACCAAGGCTCTTTGGATAATCCAACTGCTTATCTTTATATGATTTTCTAATATCATTGAAAACTGTTGTAGTTAAATCTGGGTTTGAAACAATATAGTACCCGTTGTATTCCTTGGAAACTCCATATTTCTTATAACACTCCTCAATTATGTCCAATGGATAAAGTGATTGCTTGATGATCCAATTTGAATATGCTTGCAAAAATACAATAGTTGCGCTTACACCATCTTTATCATGTTCCATAGCTGGGAACATATAACCAATTGCCTCCTCATAACCAAAAGGTACATAGTATACATTTTCTTCAAATTTTAACGCTTCATTTCCAATCCACTTAAAACCTGTAAGAGTATCTTTGTGGGTGAATCCTTCCTTATCTGCCATCTTCTTAATCAACTGGGCAGAAACAGTGGAGTTCAACATTGCCAATGGGCGCTTTTCATGGCCTGTTGAAGAAAGTTTCTGGTATTTCTGAAATTCATAGTATGCAAAAACTAATCCAATTTCATTACCAGTTAGCTGTCTCCACTTTTTCGTTTTCAAATCCCTCACAGCAACTGAAAATCTGTCAGCATCTGGATCATTGGCGAGAACTAGATTAATTCCATTAGCTTGAGCAAGTGCAATACTTAGGTCCAGTGCACCTTTTTCCTCTGGATTTGGAAAGCTCACTGTTTTGAAACTTGGGTCGGGGCTTTTCTGTTCTGGTACTGTTATGTAATCCTTACCATCCACTAGGTTTAAGTTTTCTAATAAAATTTTACTGAATATTTCATGACCTACACCATGCATTGGAGTATATACAAACCATGGTTTTGTATCAAGAGGTTTGAATTCATCATCAACTAGATATTTTTTTGCGGTCTTAGCATACAGTTCTTGCATGTCCTTCTTAACATACTTTAGCTTTTGTTCATTTTCTGCAGTTGCTAGAAGTTTTCTGAAGTCCCAATCATCAGACCAAGGTTTTAAGTTTTTGTTGATTTCATCTGCAATGTTATGATCGTGAGGAGGAATGATTTGACATCCATTAGCATAGTAGACCTTGTATCCATTATCCATTTTTGGATTGTGACTGGCTGTGATCATTACGCCTGCAGAAGCCTTCAAATGATCTACGCTGAATGGGACCATCGGTGTATGAACAAACTCAGAACCAGGATTGAGATAATACACTTTAAACCCAGCCCTTATGAACGTAGCAGCAGTAACTTCTGCAAACTCTTGAGAATGGTATCTATGATCATGGCCTATGACAACACTCAAGTTGTTTGGAAATTGTTTTTTGATATAAGAGGCCAACCCTTGCGATGCCTGTAGGATGACTAAGGAGTTCAGTCTATTTGTACCAACCTCCATTCTTGATCTCAAGCCTGCAGTTCCAAATACAACTCTAGTGTTAAATCTTGCATGTAACTCGTCCCAATTCTCATTTTCACATAACTGAGCTAATTCCTCTCGAGTTTCTGGGTTTTTGTCCCATTCAAGCCATTGTTCAATAGCGGTCCTTATGTCAGCAGGAACTGCGTTAATATTGATAGACATTCAAAATATGTGTAAAAGTAGATATTCAACCAATAACTTCTTGATATCACAATATAATGCAATTGAAGTTAATTTTCCTATAAGTTTTGTAATCCCTAATGATATATGTATTTCCAACGTTTCGGCACCCTAGCCCCTTCTTTTATTTTCTTGTTAAAGGGATCCCTTTATTCAGGAAAACCAAAAAAAATAGAAATAGGAAAAAAAAATTCTTTATATATGATATATATTTTTAATACTTTAGAATATTAGTTATGATGCTTTATAAAAGCACTCATTAATTATTTAATACTGGACAAATAGTAAGGAGCCAGTATGTTATGTGGATTTCTCATATGCAGATTATAAGCCGTGGTTGTTTTTTAAAAGGTCTTTTTTATTTTTTTTTTATTCATTAATAATAACACATCTCGACAAAGAACTTCAATAGAAAAGTCAATTCTCGTCATCTTCACTATCCAATACGTTCAATAACTCTTCCTCTAGATCCGAATCGCTATCATCAGCATTGTCTTCCAGAACATATGGTTTCTTATGTTCACCATTGTTTTCAGTTTCAGTAGGTTCCAATGGCCTTTTTCTTAAATTATCTTCTTGGGCAGTATGATCAGTAGTTAATTCGTCTCCAGTGTTCTCATTATTATCAGACAATTTCACTTGCTCGTCCTTTTTATTTATTACTTGAGAATTTGCTTCTTCTTCTTCTTCGTCTTCGTCATCTTCATCATCGTCATCGTCATCGTCATCATAGTTAATCTCCTCCTCATCATCATTTAACCAGGAAGTATCACCTCCAAATAATGGCATTGTTGGTTCAGCTTGTATGCTGATAGGAGAACCTTGGAATTCATTCTCTTCTTCAACCTTCTGGAGTTCCTCGATCTCTTTCCGTTCAAGTTGTTCTTCAAATTTCTTAAGTTCCTCTCCAGAAACCGGCTGATCGACAATTAATAAATATGGTTTTTCGTCTACATGTTTCCAACAGGCTAAACATTCAAAAATCCAGTCTGGATGAACAATTTTGATATCTGGATTGAAAGTTTTTGCTAAACGAGCTTTATAAGTACCAGGTGTTTTGGTTATTACGTGAGTAGTTTCTCGAGTAATATCAGGAGTACTCTGTGCACCAAACAGATTCGTCCATATCACGATATCTGATCTTTGTATATCTGTCCCTAACGGAATTAAACCTGAAAATACAAAGTTGCAGTCCTTGAATACTCTTTGCTTTAATTTTGGCATCAACACAGTTATATCAGCCTCACTATTTTTCTCATCTTCTTCTAATAAATTATAATATTCTTTGTGAATATATTGTAGGGTATCTTTTAAGTAAAACAACTCGTCGTCGTCATCAATCAATAGTCGTTGATCATGTAAATGTTTTTGTAATTTCGCCAGTGGTCTGTTTTGTTGTTGCACTTCTAAAGATGCTGAAAATTCTAACTTTTTGGCTAGCTTCTCTTTTGATTCTTTATCATTATTTTCTTCTGCAGTAGCCATCTGGTGGCTTAGCTTTTCTTCTTGTCTCTTTACTTCTTCATCTATTTTTTCTTGCAGTTTTTTCTCAGTATCAATTATATCCGTTAATAATTCTTCTGATTCTTTCATCTTTTGCCTGGCCCTTCTTCCCAATTGTAGCATAGTGGTTTGCTGTTTAGGTAAAAAGTTGGAATTGATATCACCAACCCCCACAAAAAAATTATAAGGTACTACTTTAATTAGATTAGGACACCAATTCCATACGTCACCTCTATCATCGATAACCACTACCATAGATTGGTCGGTAGGAAACAATCTCTGTAGAGATTTTTGTGTCAACGAGCCGTTTTCGTCTCTTGATAATATTCTATCGCCAAATAATGATCCGTCTGGATCGATAATTTTGGCAATCTCTAAGGCGTAAGCACGGGTTGCCATTGTATAAATATGCATTTCGTAAAGTGGACTAACCTTTTCGAAAAACTCTTTGAGACCTGGTCTTATCTTCACATAGTACCAGCACTTTCTTGTTGGAAGTTTTGGGCCCATATATAATAATGGTATTATAGGCTCTTCTTCCAAGGAGAAGCTTCTAACGTCCTTCAATGTTTCGTAGTTTGGGTTACTGGGATCGTTTTTCCATTCGCCAATTGTTGGATCAACACCACAATGTATGACAGTTTGATCTAAATCCACCACTAAGACCAGTTTCTTTCCTTTTCTCAATCGACTTTTTATTTGACTGTCAAGGTCTCTTGCTTCCTTTCTACTAATTCTGAGATTTGTATCTGTATGTGAAATAGCTATGTTAGCATCAATCTGATCATATTCGCTGACTTCTTTGCCGCACATAGTGCATAAGCCACCATATATAATATCATGGTTGCATGGTCTCTTCACCTCACATATCATCATATTTGCAGAAGGTATCTCATCGTGCTCATCAACGTTCCAAGACACAAGATCACCTTCAAATGGCGCTTCAAAAAATTCGATTGATTCTCTCACTTTTCGCTTCGATTTCTCCACATCTAGTCCATCAGAACCAATACCATTGTCATCGGGAGAATTCGCTATCTCCACAACGTACCAGAACTTATAAGCAAATAGCCTCTGTCCTTTCTCCACATAACTTCCTGTAGGAACCATCAATTCGTCAACGGTAATTGGATATGGAAGGCCCTTGGGAGCAATCACAGGTGTTGTCATAGTAATGTCACTGCCGTATGTTTAATTTATTATGTCTTTTTTTCAGTTTTCCTTTAAGTGTGTGTTTAGGGAATTGAGTTTTGAATTCCCTTTTTAATGTATAAATAGATGTATATATATTTTGTTGTAGAACAGAACTCAAATAGTTATAATCTTTAAATTTAGGAATATTGTATTTCCAATGCGCTGAATTTCAATTGAGACTCAATTTTATTTTCCCTTATTTCTTCTTAATCCGCTTATTTTATCTTATTATCTCTTCGCTCCTGTTCACCAATATAAGTTCCTTACTCCATGTATCTTTCAATGAATCCGCCAGCTATCACGTTAATTATTAAAGTAGTAGTTGCCTGTTTGTTTGTTGATGGTTTTCAGTTATAATTACAACTTTTTTTTTTATATTTTTATCCCTCCGCCAAAAGAAAAAAAATTTTTTTTCCCCTGCTGCATCTCTTAACCCTAATTTCTGAGCAATATCTAGGGTATTCTTGATTTTAGGGTTTAAAATAATATTACCGATGCATAACCGATAGAGAATGTTCTCCAAAATGCCAAAACTGGTAGGTATTTTATTATAATACTTCTATACATATATTTTCATGACACTAAATAAAGAAATAAAGGGTTTAGACATCACCGTTTAACAATGCATCTAGGGCACCTTGTACAGAACCCCCGCTACGTCTTAAGGCAGCTACGTTTCTGTCGAAATCGAAGAAGCCCATATCGTTAAGTTGTCTCAGCTGTTGTTCGTAACGTTCCTCTGGAGGTCTGTTATCTTCTTGTACTGGTGGGGCGCCGGCACCACCCATCAGGGATGCAAACAAGTTAGGATCGATAGCTGGCATACCTGTACCAGCAGCACCTGCACCTTGAGCGTTTTGACCCATCATGGCCGAGGCAAATGGGTTCATTGCTGGGTTCATTAGTGCTGCAAATGGGTTGGCCTGTGCTTGTGCTTGTGATTGTGATTGTGGTTGTGATTGTGTGTTAGCATTGTTATTAGTGCTGTTTTCTGCAGTGTTATCGTCACCACCTGGAGCTGGGAATGCGGAAGCATCAGCACCACCTGGAGCGCCAGGAGCGCCACCCATCATTCTTGCAAATTGCATACTCTGTCTCATCATAGCTGGGTTTGTCAACATCTGTCTGAACATAGGACTTTGCAACATTTGTCTTGCCTGAGGGCCCATGGCTTGTAGTTGTGGGTTAGACTGTATCATGAAATCAATCATCTCTGGGTTGCTCAACATCTCGTTCATCTGAGATTGGAAGATAGGGTTCTCCATCATTCTCAGCATCTCGTCTTGGTCTGGCATGTTGTTCAAACCACCATCTGGACCGAACATATCAGCAGATGGCAAGTTAGCATAGCCGGCGTAGCGAGCACCGGTCAAGTCAGCCAAAGGGTTGAACCCACCAGTCTGACCAGAGGAGATATTAGAAGGAACAGTTTCATTAGCAGTGTTAGCGGTGCTTGTGTTTGTGTTTGAGGAAGCAGAAGCAGTATTACCACCCGACTTCACCATATGGACAGCATGATCGTCCTTGATATTATACGACTCAACAGTCTGGTCATCTTTCAAGATCTTACCGGAAAAGATTAGTCTCTGGGAACCAGCTGGTATCTCCGATACCTTGGCAATCTCCTCCTTCAACTCCAGTATGGTATTGGATGGTTCAATTGACACATCCCATTTGTTCTGTCCAGACTTAATATGGATAGTAATAGACATTCTTGGTTTTTCTTTTGCTATATCTATTCCTTTTCTTGTTGCTCAATGCTCAAAAAATAAAACAATATAAACTCAATTATCAAGAAAGCCAGCTCTCTCTCTTTTAGTTCCTTATATGTAATCCCTTCAACTCTACGTTTCCCACGGAATCACAGAGAAACGAGGAGAATAGTCCGGGTAATGTTTGTCTGTTCGTCTGGGTAACATTTTATTTCTTTTATTCTAAATATAAAAGCATAATTACTTTTACGGTATTCTTCTATGTCTGCAACCCTCTCTGTGAATACAGGAAGCTACTACTTGTACTACTTCTACTACCTCTACTACTTGTACCATCCCAGTTATCTCTTTGTGTTTTGTGTGAATCTTCAGATCGAAATCAGCACCCAAAAAAAGATGAAGGTAAACCAAGGGGGCACCCTTACAAACGTGATAAGGACCATTTTCACCACGAGGTTTTCTAAGTAAAATTTCCCAAAAATTGGAAAAATTGGAAAAATCGGAAAATTTTGGAATACCAACTTTACAACATAAATATCATTGTATACGTAAAAACGGGTAACCCACACACACACACATTGAAACTTCAACAGCACTGCACCACTGCAGAAATGCACCACTGCATGCCACAATTTTGTATTTTACTGGGGAGAAACTATGTTCGTGTGCATGGATAATCCCTTAATTTAAGATAAAGGTAAAAAAAAGAAAGAAAAAAAAAAGAAAGATGATTTACACTTTAGCAATATTAATTAATTTTTTGTTGATTAAGAAGTATTTGCAATATCTCAGACCTTATCTTGTTGTGAGGGGAGGGGTTTTTTAAGAACATTAATCCCTATTTCACAACAAGTAGTTCTCCATTGTCGTTTGCTGAAATTTCTTTTTTTTTTTTTTTTTTCTTTATTCTTGCTCAACAAATAGTGGTGGCGAAGGCCCTTGTATAAATAGTATATAAGTAGCAGCTTTATCAGTTGTTGGTTGTTTTTTTCCTGATAAACGAAAGTCGAATAAAGCAGAATGATTCGGTTTGGGGTTTCTGTGAAACCTGCTAATGGAAGATTTGATGATGAGGATTATGAGGACTTGACTCTTTCTCCCAGTGTTTCTAGAGTGCACAATAACAATAATAACAATATTACTCTGACTAGTGGCGATGAAGGGATTATAAGTTACTCTAAGACAGATGATGAAGCAGAGGACGAGCTTCTGGATCAGGATAACATATTGTCTACATCTACTTCTGGGGATGAGTCTTCTTTGAGTCATCAGTTGCTGTTGTTAGGTGACAGCCAGGACCAGGTGAATATTTCCAGTCAGATAGACGATTGGTGTTTGGATACCCAGCTACATAGTGTGCGGTCGCCCTCGGTGACATTAAGTGATGTTCACCACCAGGATAATGTGCTCTGGACCTCAGGTATGCTGGATAATCTAAGTGAGAGTCATCTCGAAAGGATAAGACAGTTTGCTTTTGGTTTCCTCCCAATCTTGAAGGAATCCCGGAGATCATGCAAACGTATTCACGATAAGGATGAGGATAAAATTACAAAGAGGATACGTATACCTACATTATTCAATAAGGACATACTTGGTTGTTCGTTTGAAAATATTTCCTTGAACTCGGATAATAGTACATCGTATATTGATGTATGGTCGTCACCTTATTTGAATATATCATATTCTGATCTGACCTGACAAAAGGTAATATTTTAATGGTTTAATGAGTTATTTTTTCTTGTCTTTCTTTTTCGTTGGTTTTTTTTAGTATTAATATTATTGTTTTGTTTCATAGTGCGTCTCATATAAAAGTAAAAGAATAATTATAAAGTTCATTTTGTTCACCTTATTTCCAATAATTTTTCTCATTATAGCATTTTATAAAATTACAACTTTTTAATATAAATAGTATTTTATGGGTTTTCAAACTTTTCTTATGCAGTGGCCGTGTAATTACCACTAGTCAATGTTCTGTTGGTACGGATCGATTGCCATTCACCACCAAATGGGTTTTCAACATCGAATTCCTGGACCTCGAGCGAGGTAGCACTGCCTAGTACATTAATCGAGGAATCGTCGGATTTACTATGTTCGCGTATAACAAATTTTGCCATGACACCATCTTCTGGTTCTGATGCTTGACCATCCGTCATGAATCTACCAATAAACTTAGTTACTTCATCAGATCTCTTAACTACTAATGGTTCTTTAAACTTCCAAGTTATACGTTTCTTCTCTTTGCTAAACGTACCTTGTGGTTTAGATAGGGCGCTTGTAGTTTCAGGACCTGAAATGTTAACCATTATCATAAAGTCGTCGAGAATAATCTCAGAAATGGAGCTTGGGACGAGGGGTGACATCTTAACCGTGAGAACAACACTGGCTTGGTGAGGTTCAAACTTCCAGACTGGATGAACGGTGATAGGTACTATAGGGTTATCAATAGAATACTTCACTGCACCTAATGTTCTTGAATCAATAAATTGTGGGTTCACTTTAAAAATATCATCTCCAACTTTCTCCATGAATGCTTGATTTAATATCACCCTGCTAAACTTGGAACTGTTAGTAATTTTCAATTCAAGGCCAGCTGGTAATGGTGTATTCATTACAGTGTTCTTGACATAATTTAGAGCAATTTCACCCACCAGTTGAGAAGTTTGAAGAACTCCGTCCTTAAACGATGCATTAATAACTTCAGCGATACTGGCATTTAGACCAAATTTGGCAAATTCATCAGGAAGATGTTGGAAAAGAGATTGACCAGGTTTCTTAGAAGCTGAGGACCCAGTAGTCTGTGCCTTTAGTGCTAGTATTTCACCAGTTAGTTGTGGTTGCATCTTCATTGTTGGTACATTTTCGGAAGAGGATCTTCTTGAGCTCTGTAAACTGGTATTACTAATCATGGATGATCTTGTAGTTGGGTTCAATGGCTGCATATTCTTACTCATAGGGCTAGCAGACATGCTATGACTTGGTGGAGGGATGTTTGGTTGGATTGAAGAATATTGAGGAGGAGTAGATGGTATGTTCTGACCAACGTCAGCAAATTGATTTGGGGTACCACTTTGATTAGATTTTGGTGCCTGAATATGCAAAGGTCTATGTTGTTGGACTCCATTGGATAAGCTACCTGGATCAAGCGTACTATTTTCTGTAACTACGGGTGAGTTGGTAGGCGTAATCTTTGGTAATGGTTTATCTTTTTGTAGAGGTTTCAATGGTGGTTGTGTGATAGAGGCAATTGGTGATTGAGATGACATGGTATCTGATACTGGAGGTGAAGGTAGTGGTTCATTTTTGTTATATATTGGCAAAGGCTGGGTCTCGGATCTAGTTTGAATGCTATCTCTGATGTTTCTATGTGAGGTACGGGACTGAATACTTTGCGAAGATTCCTTCCTCTTGATTGAAGGAACTCCGCTGGAAGAGCTATATGAATGATTCATTGATGGTCTTTCAGGAGATGTTTCCATTTGTGATTGGGACTTCTTAGACTTCAATTTGTTTCTACCAAAGATGGATCCCACTTTAGATTTTAATTTTTGGGACTTTTTCAAGGACTTTTGTGATTCTTCCTCATTTGTTGATGACGAGGAGTGGTGATGCAAAATGTCGTGTTTCAGAACAGTAGATGAGGATGCCAGTCTGCTACTTATACTTTGTTTTCTTGGAGATTGACTTGCCGTGTTAGGATTTGGTGATCCAACGATAGGTGTTCTAGATGATTCAGAGTGGGATCCCGTACTTGACTTGTGCTGCTGTTGTAAATGCCCTTGAAAATTGTAACTTGCAGCATCGCGTGCAAACCTCTGTATTTCATTTTCTGGATCGAAGTTCAAGAACTCGGACATAACAGTTTCACACTCATTGGTACCATTCAATAGATAGTCAGTGTATCCTGATTGATATTTCAGTAGGCAGTCCTTAATAGAGTTTAGTCGCTCAAAATCCATAACTTCGAATATCTGGAATAAAATAGGGATTTCTGCATCCCATTCCCTACGCAGCTGCTCGATGTTTTCGTCACCACTGGTACGGTTTCTGTGCAATGACACTGCAATCTTGCTCAATTTCGAATGTAATTGTTTACTCTTGCTCCAATTACGGTTCCTCTCAACAGAGTTTTTCAGATCATCGATGACTTGTTCCTCCAGCATCCTTTGAAATGAAGTGCCGGCAGTCAGATCACTCTTCAATTCTGATACTAGGGATTTCCACACTGGGCGAAACTGTCCCAAGGAATCGAACTTGAAATCTCTCAGTTCATCAGCCGTGAGAACCCCGCTTTGAGCCATCTGATTCCTTAGCAAAGAATCCAAGTCCTCATTTTCAGCAATGATCTTACGTAATTGCTGGTTATAGTACCTCCTCAGATCCGAGAGATCTTTCATCAACACATACACACTGGTGTTTAACAACTTCGCCTGCGATAGACGTATTCTAATGGTCTCAGTGGCCTCATACGGTTCTTTGTTAACCAGTATGTTATTAACATACGCATTTCTTTCCATGGGCGCTTCTTATTTTGTCTTCTTTTTTTTATTTATTAATTATTATCTAAGCCCTTTTACTCGAGATATACTTTAATCAATTATCTCAAAGTTCAATTGGATAAAAAGATTCTCCTATTATTTTTGATCCATTGTTCTCCTAATACGTCAAAAAAACGGATTCCTGGTGCCTTTAAATTTTTTTTTGTTTGTTTTTTTTTGGTTACTTCTTTGGGCCAAATTGCAAGGGGAAAGAAAAGGTCACATGACGTGTATATATAAGAAAAAAACAAGATTGTTTGAAATGTAATGGCACCAATTACAATAAGTTAGTGTATCTACTCCTTTTGTCTCTCTGATTGAGCTGTAGCTGCAAAGAAAGAGGACACGCCAATCAATTATTACAAGAAATTATCTATTTATAGACGGTATACATACAGGGTACTGTCCAAAAACCCAAACAAAAATATCTTTGTGGGAAATCAGAACCAGAGACACACACAGGGAAGCTAGAGAAGGTGTTTTGTAATAATATCATTCTCAACGTAATAATCATGTGTGTTAGTATGTAGTGAGAAGGTGGTATTGGGGCGGGTAAATTGGAGTTGTTTGTTTTTTTCGCGTCAGATTTTGAAAATTATTTTTTTGGGCATTTTTTTTTTTCGCGATTGTTTACAAAGGAAATAAGAATTGTAAATAAATAAAAATAAAAAAAACTTCGTAAGATGAATAAAACGCGTAGATCACGGGAGCCCTTTATTATTTTCAAGTTTTATCATTGTATTTCTATTCATTTGGTCTTCTTCTAATTCAAATTAAGGAATTATATCTTTAATTTAATAAAAAACCATTGAATTTATTTATCTTTTTATTATTAATATTTTTTGAACTGGTGTTGGGAGTGAAGGAACAGAGAAGGAAAAAAACAAAACTGTAGCTGTGAATATCTTTGTTATGAAGGGCAGAGAGTTGAGTTCTGACGAAGAGGATAGTGGAAGTAATAAGTTGAAATTTTATCCGTACTCCAATAATTCGCTGACGAGGAGTGTGGCCACACTGAATTTATCACTGTCACAAGATGTACTTCAAAGAATACGGCATGACGATGAAGCAGAGGAACTAGATGAGAGGGACGAGGATATTAATGGAGATGAGGACATAGATGCGACTGGCAGTATCAATATTACTGCCGCAGATGACGATATGGATGCGTATATGCACAATTGGTCACCGTTTAATTATGTTGAGTCCCAGTCCAACAACTCTTCGAAAAGTGAGTTGTCACCATTTGTGAATAACCCAGAAACTTTGAAGATGTGGCAATGGAGTAAACAGGATAAACCAGTTAACACATCAATAGTTATAACAGATGATAGCAGTAGTAATAGTCCGCTACGGCAAATGAGTATGCGGAGAGACCTCGCAGAAGACTCTTTTGAAGTAGCAAAGCCTGATCCCATGGCATTTGAAAGCAGCGGTTTGAAGCCAAAGGTCCCTCAGCAAAATCTAGATTCTATGCTAGCAGTTCCTAATACACCTGTCAAAAAATCGCCATTGATAGATACCAGTCATATGCATACATTTTCCTCTACAAAGACAGAAAGCAGTATATTGGCATTCTCGGACGTCCATTATAATAACATGAACACTGAATTGACTTCTTTTATACATTCTCCATCACTAAACAGAACTCCACTAAACAACAAATTTTACAATTCCACCAGAATAATAGAAGATTCGCCTTTGAATACTTTGCATAGAGAGCATCAAGTTCGTACGAGTTCGCACAATAAATCAGCAAACACGAGGGCACTGCATTCAACCACACATACACCAGACTCTGAACAGAAAAATTCCTACAAAAAAATTAAGAAATCTAGAGATTCCATGGTGATTAAGAATATAGAACTTTCCAACAGCTTGCAGCAGTTCACAAATGACCTTTATGATGATCAAGAAGAGAAAAAGTCTAATCAACCTACGATATTTGAAGGGAACGACGAATGCAAAGAGGACGATTGTGATAATGATAGTATCCTAGAGATGCGGAAGAAGAGGGGAAGGCTATCTTTAAACATTCCAAGTCCTGATAGTAAGGCATTAAAAACACAAAATACGCATAATGGTATTATTAGGATTGATTCTGTAGAGAAAATGCCAGAGTTATTGACCCCTACAAGAACAAAATCAATTGCTGGTGCAAAAAGGATGACTAATATTTCGGACAATCGTTCTCCTAATGTCTTTAACCCCAAGAATTCAAGTTCTCCATTGTCAACCCACAAAATTGGACAACGTATTGCTAATCCTGATGATCATCTGTATACCAAATTCATTAATGTGTCAATTATAGGGCAGGGCCCATTTTCGACTGTATATTATGCTGAATTTCCTGGAGCCTCGAAAAAATATGCAATAAAATCTATGCAAGTGAATAAAAAGAATCCATTGAAAAGAATCCTACAGGAAATCAGATTGCTATCAGAGATAAGTTCTACGAATTTGGATGAAGAAGGGAAAGAGTATGTTATTGACTACGTAAGTTCATGGAAACACGAAGGCTCTTATTATATTATGAGTGATTATTATGAAAATGGAAACTTAGATCGTTTTCTGCAAGAACAAGTCATTGCAAAGAAAACACGTCTTGAAGATTGGAGATTATGGAAAATTATGGTTGAAATCTGTCTGGGTTTGAGATTCATTCATGATGCTTGTCATATTGTACATCTCGATTTGAAGCCAGCAAATATTTTTGTTACCTTCGAAGGTAACTTAAAAATCGGTGATTTCGGTATGGCAACACATTTACCACTAGTGGATGATTCATTTGAAAATGAAGGAGATAGGGAATATATTGCTCCTGAAATCATCTCAGATTCTGTTTATGATTATAAGGCTGATATTTTCTCATTAGGACTAATAATGGTCGAAATAGCAGCTAACGTTGTACTACCTGATAATGGAAATGCTTGGCAAAAGCTGAGATCTGGGGATATATCTGATGCTGGTCGTTTGAGTTCCACTGATATTCACTCTGAGTCACTTTTATCTGCCGCTACCAAGGTGGAGCATGGCAATTCCGGTTTGCTTGATTTTGATAGAGAGGTATTAGCATCGATTGATCCCAACAAAGATGCAGGTATGGGAGAATTACATATTCTTCCACATTCATCAACTACGAAGGTTTCGAACAAGATTCAATCAAGGAAAGAGAACGCTACAGAAGTACGCAACTCTGGTATCCCAGCTTGGGTACCTAAATTTTTAATTGACGGTGAATCATTGGAAAATATTGTTAAGTGGATGATCGAACCAAACTATAAACGCCGACCAAGTGCAGATGAGATCTTACATACTGAGGAATGTTTATATGTTGAGCTGACGAGAAAAGCTGGGGCTGTTATTCAAGAAGATGATTACGGACCAGCTCCTAGATACTTTGAATAGGTTTTTATATTGCATAAATTACATTAATTAATAATGAAGTAGTATTCGTGCTTGCTTTTTAGGAAGAGGAATAAGGATACCCAGAATAACAAACAGAAGTTGTTAATTGATCTCTTGTCTCAAAAATAAAACTAAATAATGTGGCATTAACTATAGTACAATTGCATTATATAAAAAAAGCATGTGTGATTACTTGAAGAAATCTTGGAATAATAACAAAATTGATATTAAGGTACAAATTATAATATGATTTTAAGTTGCAAAGAGGGGAAATAGGAAACATTTAATTAATAAAAATGTAAATAATTCCAATCACAATCTTCTACCTCTTCTACCACCCTTCTTTCTGGTAGAGTCGGATGGAACTGGGGTAACATCCTCAATTCTACCGATTCTCAAACCGGATCTAGCCAAAGCTCTCAAAGCGGCTTGACCACCTGGACCTGGGGTCTTAGTTCTGGTACCACCAGTGGCTCTAATCTTGACGTGGACAGCGGTAATACCAACTTCCTTACACTTAGCAGCGACGTCTTGGGCAGCCAACATGGCAGCGTATGGAGAAGATTCGTCTCTGTCAGCCTTAACCTTCATACCACCAGTAACTCTGGCGATGGTTTCTCTACCGGACAAGTCGGTAACATGAACGAAGGTATCGTTGAAAGAAGCGTAGATTCTAGCAACACCGAAAACTTGAGAGTTGTCACGAACTATTAAAAGAAAACAATTACAATCATTTAATCAAAACTGATATTTGAAGTTAAATGTGAGAAGAATTGTTGTTAGTAAAGTTGTTATTTAATGAATTGTATTTACAAGTGAAGCCAGTTCTACGTTTTTTTACATCTTATAATTAGAAAGAACATTATTATCTGGGGTAGTTAAGACGAATTCTTCATCAACAGTGACATTGGTAGAGAATTGTTGAAGCGATAATCAATTAATCATAAAGCTTAAACAGTATCCCGTAATTATTCCAATATCATGTATCCATGACTCTATGTAAATCAATACTCAATTTCCAATCAAGTAGAAAACATATGAATCAATGCAAAGAAACCGATCCCTCCCGACACAGATATTACATGTTCCAATCCTCTTATAAGAATAACTAAACTGGTTTTTCACAGGAAATCACCCCATAGACATACCTTGAGCCATTCTTAATAGATAATTGGTTAGTTTGCTTGAATTCTTAGGCTATGAAAGTAATAAGTAATTAAGTAATTGTATTAAATAATATTGCGTCTTATATAGAGATTTTGTTTTACAGCGTAGATATTTTTTTTTCATTTTTTCACAGCTCAGACAGAAAAGATAGGAATAGAAACTGCGTAACAGTCTAAATCGGGGAATTTTGACAACATTGCACAGATAAAGAAAGCTAGAAGAAAATGGTAGAAAATTTAAGAATTTTTGGGTGTACGGGTTTTCTACACTGATAATAACAGTCACTGGATTTTTATCCCTTTAAAGTCACATGTTACTATCGTTAAATATTACCCAATACATTATTTTTTCTTAGAGCCTGTGGCAGTTTATTCAGGTGGCAGGAAATGAGTCTGGACATATCAATAAAGTTAGAATTGGCAGTTACTATTCAACTCTTAAAGTAAAGATATAATCATAAGTAAATCCGTGACTCTTTGATAACTCCAGATCATTAGAAAACTCTATTTTTTTTTTAATTGTTATTTGGGAAACAAAAAAAGAAGATTTTCTTTGGGTTAAATAGCTTTTCCAGAGGGACTTTTTCAGTTTTTAAAGGGTGATTTCATAGATTTAAAGAAAACAAAATATGTTACCACAAATACTTTATCAGGTACTTTTGATAGTAGGAATTGTCCAAGCTGTTTCAATTAAGGGTAAATTAGATTTGAGTCCGACTAAGATTACAGCTTACACTATTCCTAGAGTAAATTTTAGACTATATCAGGTTGGTAATTACAGCACTGAGGAGCCATTCCATGAGATCGCAAGGATAAAGGATATTAATGGTACTTTTGAATTCAATGATTTGCCAGTGAATCCTGGTGTCAATGTTAGCACACATTATGTGTTGAGTCCTAGCTCAATGGATTTCAACCTGATTCCACAACGTATATTGATAGAAATCACAAATATTTACAATGAAACCACTGACGAGGTTACTCCTCAAGTAAAAGCATACAGAAACTATTTTGGTAGAGAACACTTCCCATCTAAGGATATTCTTTTCCCAGAACAATTAGATGAGATGGATGTTGAGCCATATATTCTAATTCTTCCTGCTAGAACTGCTCCTTTCAGAAACTACTTAGAACAAAGAAACATCGGTTTGTTCCAAAGTGGACCTCTTGCAGGTATCTTGAACTCTCGTTGGAAGCTTGCTGGTGTAATTACTTTGATCTGTGTTATGAGTTTCCCTTATTTAGTTGAAAAATTTGACCCAGAAACCGCTAGGGCTGTGAAAGCTGAAGCTGAAAGAAAGCAAAGAGAAAAGTATATGATTAAAACTGAAGAAACCAATAAACAAATTCAAGCTTAGAAATTTATCCATCTTCTATAGTAGTGGTTGCAAATTTATATGCAATAACCCCTAAAATAAGTCATTTTCTTTAATTTATCTGTATTATATAATAGTATTCTAGGACAATTAAATATACAAAATATGGATTTTACGGATCTCAACCCAACATGGATATGATGACAATTGATGCAATATGTATTATGAGAAAAGGCCAATACGAGTTATGTACATTTAATATGTAAGAAGAAGTAAACGACCAAATAAAGTAAAGCTTTTAGGAGTGGTTGTTCTTTCTGCTACTGTTGCATCTCTCATAAAGGAAAAGACCTATGGCATTCAGGAGAAGTCCAAAAATCTGTAACAATGTAACATGGAATCCTGCAAAGACCCAACTAACAGATATGATTGCAATTCTCTTCATTAAATTAGCAATTGAATAAGTTAGCGTAGAGACTTCGCCCATTAAATGGAAAGTAATCATAGCCTGTATGAAATGGAAGGTACCATTAAGCAAGAAGAGGAACCATGGTACCGTCTTGATTGGAAGTGGTTGTCCGTCACTTTGAGTGTCAAATCCGTTTAAAATTCTCCATACGATTGGAAATTCCAGTGTCATAAACCAAAAAAAGGAAAGGCAGAAGCCAACCATTGATATATAGATCATCAATGTAAGTTTATCATATTTTGTGGTTTTTGGAGAAAGAGTTTTAGATTCAGAGTAGATAGGTAATTCACTAGGGCTATCTCCAAGCTTATAAAATGATTTTTTCTTCTGAATCATTGTCTTTTCATGCTTACGTTTATAAGTAAACACTTTCTTACCGTAAATATTCTGCATTACGAAAATAAGCATAGATATAATTGCACAAAGGATACCATAATTTGATGTGTTGGATCTATTGTCCGTGTTTATTATCTTCTTTGAATGCTTCAGGGATGCCTTTTGTTTAGAATCTTCAATAACAATAATCCAAACACCAAATATAAGTGCTGCCAAACTTCCCAATATTTTAAAGTTTAAATTTACTGTTGACATTCCCAATAATTTTTGAAAGATTACAATGAATACTGGGGATAATGTCTTAACACTTGCTACTGTTGAAACTGGTACTAATGAAGTGGCAGTATGTCCAAAATATTTACCAACAAATTGGAAAAAACTGAGCGGTAAAACCGTCATTACGATATGCTTTGACGGTAGAGTTATTGGATTTTGTATAGCATCATTCTTTTCATATCCATGGTCATGAAATGAGATATAATACTTTGGAAAAGTACCCTCTGGAAATAGGTTGTAGACTGATTCATATCTGTAGGCAAATAGACATGATACTGCAGCTAGAAGAGCAGTATATAAAAATTGGAATTCACCTAAAAATAAAGGCAGAGGACACACTGTTAGAATTTGTTTGGTAACCTGTGAAGCTAAAGAACTAATAGCATACCAACATAAACATAATGAAATGATATGGATGTTCGTGTGTATGGAAGGTGGAAGTTTATGAATCATATTTCATCTCTTTATCAAAGAAAGGATAGTATGAACGATCTAACTGAAACAGAACTTTCCAAAGGATGGGGGTGGAATTGGGTATAGTATTACTCGCTATTAGAATGTGTTACCAACGTTAAAATTGAATAATTTGCCAACAGAGTTTCACTTGATCTCGATTTCTTGTATAGAAATGATTTCTTGAATTTTTTTTTTATCAGCCGTACTTGGCCAGCGATACGTACTTTGCCAACGCCGAAAAAAAATGACATAAAAAAAATAAGAATAAATGTAATTAAATGACGTTTTTTATTGAAAATTAAAATGAAATTAATGCAAGTTTTATGAATCTAAAATTGTTATACGTGTACTCTATAAATTGAGGTGTTTATTCGATGGCAATGCACGAATTTTGGTTCTTTGTAAATCTATATTAGGGAAAAAATTAGAAATTAGCCGGTAATTAATTTTGGTTTGTGTTTGTTTGTTTTCAAACAATTATTGAGTATTAAACTTTCCCAGCAAGTTATTGCTCAAATTCTTATGCGTTACTATATGTTTGTTTGGTTGTTTTTTGTTCTTTATTATTGTAACTAGTTGATCATTAAATCTTTTAGAAGTTCGAACTTGGACATTTCTTGGTTAAATTCGTTTTGATCAATGGTAGCTTTGATAAATCTTGAAATTGGTCTTCTCTTACCTGAAGCTCTTCCGTGGAAGATATTGGCAACACCCATCATTTCTAGAGCATTGCAAATCTCAAGAAACTCATTACGTTTTAGTGCAACAAAATTCTCACTGTGGCCTAGTAATTTGATGTAATAATCATAAGCTTCATCAATTGTACATTGACCTTGGAAAATATCGACTTTCTGTCTGTGATTCAATGAACACAATACAATTCTTTGTTGCATGTTTAGCTTTGTAATCATGGACCTGGTTGAGTTGATGTTGTTTATTTGAGTGAAAACCTTGGCTACATGTTGTAGACCAATTTTGGGGGTCTTCTTTTCAGGAATGACAAGTTCGTCATTTTCATCTGTTTTGATTCTCTTCGACTGTGTCAGTTGTTCCATTTCAAATACCTCGATACTGTTTCTCAAGATATCTAACAATTTTCTCAAGTCACCGGTATTACCAGAACACTTCTTTGCCGCAAATCTAATTGCCATTGGGTTAAAGATGTTTTCTTCGTGTTCCAATGTAACCTGGCTAATTCTGTGTTGGACAATATCGTACATCTGCTCAGAGCTGTAAGGTTGAAACACGATTGTTTCTGGTAACAGGTCCTGTCTTAGATTCAATCGTGATAAGAATCTATCCTTAAGATCTAAACTATTGGCGATACTAATCAACTGCAACTTGATATCAGGTAGTTTTGCCAACAAGAATAGCTCAAATATCACCTTTGTGGCACTAATAGAGGTTGAGTTTGTCTGGACCAATTTATCCATTTCATCCAAGATAACGATGAATGACATATCCTTGGAATACTTTTGGATAAAATTCTTGAGATCAAGCATAGATTTGACGGAGTATTTATAATTTGTAGTAGTGGATGAAGAGGAGTCTGGAGCCAAGAAAGACACATAGATCTTATTAAAGATACTAGATGGATCATTGACGGTGATACAGTTAATTGATATGATGGCAACTTTTTCTGTCTTACCATTTGGCAACTTGAACAAGTGCATATTGGTAATGTCTTCGGTGTCATTAGTTGGAACGAAATTATTTTTCAGGATAGAGTTCAATTGAGCTGTTTTACCTGTACCTGGAGGACCCGTGATATACAGAGAGTTACTTATACCCTTTGAAAGAGAGGACGATAGGAACTCCATGATGGAGTTATATTGGATATCTCTCGAGACAAGACTTCCTGGCTGGTCAATGGCGGCAGATCTCTGTAAACACGCCTTGGTACGAGCTGTCAGGGACAATGTCTTCACTGGAGACACTGTTTTCACTGGAGACACTGTTTTCACTGGAGACACTGTCTTGACAGGAGAAGACTCTGGGGAGGGCAAAGCAGTCTTTCTTCTCTTTTGGTTGTCTAAATCCACATCAAGAACCAATTTCCTCTTCTTCAACCCAATAACATCAGCCTTGCCCTCTTTAGTAGGAGTAACAGGAATATTTCTAGGTTGTAATACTCTATTCATCATTTTGTCTAGTTCGATATCTTTACACTTTTTTCAATTGAGACAACAATCTTCTTATTTGATTCCATTTATTATAATTTAACTCTCAAACTCAAATAGATATATATACATTTGATTCTGTTGAAAGAGTTCAGAAAGATCTTCTCTTGAAGATATAAAACAATGGGTTACATTACCATTACTATACCCAAAAGGGAAATAAATTGAAAATGAAAGAAGGGAAATCGCGTTTTCCAAAAAAAAAAAAAAATATAAAAAGAAGCAACACGTCAAATACCCGGGACGTGTTACGTGTGTTTCTACGTTGATCCTCTTATTCCAGTGTGCAAACACCTTTTCCCTCTCTCACTACAGCAACAACCAACTGTTTTTCAAATGCTGCAGCGCTTTCTGTCTGCCAGCCACGCGAGATTTTTCCGTTCTGCACTGATCCTCTTGCAAATTACCCAATTAGGAAATGTAATTAAGTGGTGTTAAAAAAATTTGAAAAATGAAAAAAATAATTTTTTGACATTTTACCAAATCGGGTCATTAGCGGTACAGAGCAGGGTTACCTGACAAAAGACTACGAACAAATACACGTGGGTGGTAACGTATCCAGGTACATCCGGATGTATATGTACTATATCCGGGCGACTGCTTTTTTTTGTAAGAAAGAGAGAGCTTGGATTGCCGATAGAGTTTCAGTAAGAGAGAAAGGGGGGGAGGCAGGAAGGAGAAGTATCGTACGGAAGTCTCTGTGTGTGGGGAAATGTCTCTCTCTCTCTCTTGAAAACTTCTTGACGGATCCGAGAAGTTAAGTTTTATAGAACAATTCTGCCATATGCTATTTTTGACTAATAAAAAATCAATAATATATAAGAAATGTAAAGAAAAATTAAGATTCTCTTTTTTTTTTTAATTGTACTGGAAAGTATTACGTAAAAGGAATTATAAAACAAAGTAATAAATAAAAGAAAATAAAAGAATAATGGATGTGCTCTCGGATATTTTAGGGGAGTACACTCCGACTGTGGATAGACCATTTTTCAATGTTTCACTATGGTCTCATTTTGATAAACTTGTCAGCGTGGTCACGAATCATCGTTTTGTTCCTAGTGAATTCCTGTTTTATCCAGGTGGCCCCCCACTGAGTCAATTTTCACATGTGTTGATTGGGATTGCTACGTATTATGTGTTGGTATTTGGAGGCCGTTTTGTGTTGAGAAACGTTAGGCCGTTCAAACTGCATTTCTTGTTTCAATGCCACAACTTGTTCTTGACCACAGTCAGTCTCACGCTGCTGACTTTGATGGTTGAGCAATTGATCCCACTTTTGATCAGACATGGGTTGTACGCCACTCTGTGTAGTCAACACGCATGGACGCAACCTCTGATGACGTTGTACTATTTGAATTACTTGACAAAATTCGTTGAGTTCATTGATACCTTATTCTTAGTGGTCAAACATAAGAATTTGACATTTTTGCATACTTATCACCACGGCGCCACTGCACTACTTTGCTACATCCAACTTGTCGGACATACCACCATCTCCTGGGTGCCAATTACTTTGAACCTGGGTGTCCATGTGGTCATGTACTGGTACTACTTCTTGGCTGCACGTGGTATTAGAGTTTGGTGGAAGGAATGGGTCACCAGATTTCAAATTATCCAATTTATCCTGGATGTTGGTTTCATATATTTCGCAGCTTACCAAAAGACCACGCATAGATACTTCCCATGGATGCCACATTGCGGTGACTGTGTAGGTACTTTGACTTCAAACTACTCCGGATGTGCCATTATCTCCTCGTACTTGTTCCTTTTTATTGCATTCTACATTGAAGTTTACAAACGTAACGGTAACAAAAAAGTTTCTAACAAGAAGAAGAATAATTAAAAAATAATGTTTGTTTTGTGTTTACTATTTGCACTTTAATTTTAATTTATTGTATTTGATACAGTAAACCCTGTTAATACTACTTGTATCATGCCCAAAAGATATCATTGTATAATACTTATACCAATAAACTTTCTTTTACATATATATTTCTTCTTCTAGCTGTATTACTTGTGAAACATGGCATTGGAGACTGTAATATCTGTAATCATCTTATTTCAAAGAAAAGAACAACAACTTTGCTGATTTCTCACAAGTGTTCAAGAAATTACAAATCCGTGATAGTTTAATGGTCAGAATGGGCGCTTGTCGCGTGCCAGATCGGGGTTCAATTCCCCGTCGCGGAGATATTTCTTTTTTAACAATTTTTTTTGGCAAATTACTACCTTATTTCGTATATTATTATAATATTTTATCAGGGTAATAGTTTTTTGAGAGAGAAGGCGTTTTCAAGTATTTTCTTTTTATTTTTTTTTTTTTTTCAGTTGGTGTGAAATCATTGACAATTTGCTTGTGCAAAGATATGCTAATTATACATCAATAGGATACCATTGTTAATATTACTTATCCTAGTGATCAAGAAATCTAATTGCTTAAGGATTGGATTTATATTTTAAAGGAAAGAAAGCAAACATCCCCCGGCCACCCCCCTTTTTTTTTCTTGGATTTTGAAAGGATAGCAAAAATATACATAAACAAGAACGAGGTTCTAGTGTTTTGAATAAGAGCAAGGTTTTAAAATAATAATGGCATCAGCGATTTATTTTTGTGATAGTAAAGGTAAGCCTATCTTATCAAGGAAGTATAGGGATGATATACCCTTTTCAGCAATTGATCGGTTCCCTATTCTACTGGCAAATTTGGAAGAAGAAACGAGTGTTATACCGCCTGTGATTGAGCATAACGGTATTCAATTCCTTTTTATTCAGCATAATGACTTATATGTGGTGGCTATTGTCACCGCTATATCGAGTAATGGTGCCATGATTTTCAGTTTTCTGCACAAATTGATTGAGGTGCTCTCGGAGTACTTGAAAACAGTGGAAGAGGAGTCAATCAGGGACAATTTTATTATTATTTATGAACTTCTAGACGAGGTGATGGATTATGGTATTCCACAGATTACAGAACCAAAGATGTTGAAACAATACATTACACAGAAGTCGTTTAAGTTGGTTAAAGCTGCCAAGAAGAAGAGAAATGCTGCAAGACCACCTACCTCTCTAACAAACTCTGTCAGTTGGCGTCCAGAGGGTATCAAACACAAGAAGAATGAAGCATTTTTAGATATTATAGAATCAATTAACATGTTGATGACACAGAAAGGACAGGTGTTAAGATCAGAAATTATTGGTGAGGTCAAAGTTAAGTCGAAACTATCTGGTATGCCAGACTTGAAACTTGGTATAAACGATAAAGGGTTATTCTCAAAGTATTTAGAAGGTGATGAGAACGGTGTGCCAATTGTGCCTGATGACTTGTCACCAAGCGAGGCTTCAGTGCCAACGGAAAGAAAGAAGAAATCAAACAATATAGAATTAGAAGACCTAAAATTCCATCAGTGCGTCAGGTTAAGTAAATTTGAGAACGAAAAGCTTATCACGTTTATCCCACCGGATGGTGACTTCGAATTGATGAGTTATAGACTGTCTACAGCAATCAAGCCTCTGATATGGTGTGATGTAAATATAAAGACACATTCCAATTCTAGAGTGGAGATCTTTTGCAGGGCAACAGCACAAATCAAGAAGAAATCCTCTGCTACAAACGTTGAGATTCTAATCCCAGTACCAGAGGATGCTGATACTCCACAATTCAGGTACTCCCATGGCTCGATTAAATATGTTCCGGAAAAGAATGCAATTCTATGGAAGATTAGAACTTTCCCAGGTGGTAAAGAGTATTCTATGGCTGCACAGATGGGTTTACCTTCAACCGGTTCATCTGAAGAGTCTGAGAGGATTAATAGACCGGTACAAGTCAAGTTCCAAATTCCATACTTTACGACCTCTGGTATTCAAGTCCGTTACTTGAAGATTGAAGAGCCAAATCTACAATACAAGAGTTACCCATGGGTTAGATATATAACAAAGAATGGTGATGACTACACTATTAGACTTTCTTAGAGAGATGTTTGATTGTTGTTCTTATTGTATAAATTGCATAGTAAATAATTGAAATAGCAATCATATTTTACTAGAGTGTACATGGATTTAACTGTTTAAGAGGAAATGATAAGTTAGTTTAAGATAAAATATATTTTCTTTTTTTATTATTTAGGAATTATTAACAGTATATGTATAAAAACCAAAATATCATCATTTATCATAAATGCTAAACTAAGTCCTATAGAACTTTTAAGCTTTGAGTTTTTTAATGCCTTGGCTTTATTTTTACAAGAAATTGGTCTTTGTTTTTTCTGTTTTTTGATCGGTACCGTTATATATGTATTTATTTAATGGTGAAGATGTTTTTTTGTCAAAAGGAAAAGGTGCTTTTACCAAATAAATACTCTATCCCTTTCAAAAATAAGGTTATTCCCTTTTGTTTCGTAGATCGTTAATTCACAAGTAACTCTCGTGGATATGTTTTTCATATTGGCGGGCTTGCTCTTCCTCGATTTCCTCTTCATTCTCTTCTGCTTCAACCTTTAGTTCATGAACAATGTCGAAACAACCGGCTAGAAGAGCGTTCAGGATACCTTGACCTTCTGGAATGTTACCGTCGGTATCGTAGAACTTACCATCCTTACGTAAGTTATCCAAAGATGCCAGCTTCATTTGGTATGGGTAAAGTTCCCTTTCATTGTTGACACCACCCATTCTTTTCAGTTCCAGTAGACAACGGCGGACGGTTGACAGCTGGTTATGAATTGGTTGTAGTGATTCTGATACCGGTTCTGAACTCTCTAGCAATTTGTAGACGATTGCATAACATCTTCTCAGCAGGTAAAGGATAATTGCTTGACCTTTAGAGTCTGGAGACTTAGTTGGGAACTTACCCTTAACTCTCAAGTTATCGATTTCAGTCAACTTCTTTTGATAGGTGAAAAGGTCCGTTTCCCTCAACGTCCATCTTCTGGTGATCATTAAGTTCTCCAGTGTTGTTTTGACATCAATCAATTCATCGTATATAGGTTGAAGACAAGGATCTAGAGTCAGGCCTTGGTTAGACTGGTGAGACAAGTCGTTTATGAGATCATGACAATCATCCAGTAGACCATTCAAAATATTCTGACCTCTCTGTTCTGCTTTACCGTTTTCCTTAGAGACAAATTGCCCACTTTCATCTCTCTTGGCCTCCAACGTAGCCACATCCTTCTTATATTTCTCCAAGCTTTCATTTAGGTACTCTTGGGATAAGACGTGCTTGCCATCATGATCATCTCTCGAGACATTACCACTTGGATTACCCTTCTTAGAAGACGCAGCCAGAGACAAAAGACCTCTTCTAATCTTGAATAATTTTTCCATTATATCAGTCAAATCAGGTGGGATCTCTTCTAGCTTAGACTCCAACTTGTTGTACTCGTCTACACAGTGCTGCAGCTTAGCCTTCAAAAGCAGGTCTTGTTCGATTCTGTTCTTGGCAAGCTCACCGTCGGCCTCGTCAATATCGTCATCATATTTGGTCTTGCAACTATTTTCAACAATTTTGGTAATCTCGTCCAGTCTCTCCTTTATAGGTCTCAAGTCGTGATGTGTGAAGACATTAGACTCGCACAGGTGCTCAAGTAGACACTGAACAGTAGACAAAGAAGCGTAAGTGGCCGGCGCTGAGTTTTTCAAACCCACAGTCAAAAAACACAACGACAGCAGTTGAAACACATCGTCTAACACAGAGTCAACACGGTTATGTAAGTCAATATCATGAATTAACGTAGTAGCACTCGACGATGGCGTGGAATGGTTATTCTTTCTCAGCTCGTCTAGCTCTCTCACTTTCGTCAGAACCTGTTGGTACGTGGACAGAACCTCCTTGGAATTCAAATACTGCGTCCTGTTCTGCTTCAATTTAGACAAATAAGTACGCACATCCAGTAAATAATTCAAAATACCTTCTTCCTCCTTGGGAACTTCTTGTGGATGGTCTGACATAGCTCTCTCTTTTTATTATTTTTAATTTTTTATTTTTTTTATTTTCTTTCTCCCCTTTGTTCTTAATTGTTTCTAGGTTTTACTCTTTTTGCTGTTTGTCTCTAGGCATTAAACCTTTCTCGATATATAAGTGTTTAGCTTATTCGTCAAAGAGAAATTAAAAAAAATAAATTCCCCTTCTCCTTATCCAGCGGGTTTTTTTCCCTGTCTCTCTCAATTTTTTTTGTTTGCTTCCGTTTCATTCGGTCTCTTTTTTTTTTTTTAAGCGCCATTTTTGAATTTTTTTGGTTTTGAATTTTTTTTTGGTTCCGGTACGCAGGGTAACTTGAGTGATTTCTGCTCGTTGGGCACCCCCCTCACCCGTTTGCGTACCTCCCCCCCGAGACTCTTATCTTTCTACGGTGGTTTCTCCCATCTCTTTCCTGTACGGGTTGCCCTAATCTCTCTTGTACGGGCTGTTCCTTCACCCCCCGTTTCATGCATTTGTCTTAGAACCTGCTGCAGGCCCACGGGAAAAAAAGCGATAATCCTTCTCTCTCTCCCCGAAAATCCGCCTTTGTATACATAATCATAACCGTGTCGCGTGATTGGTATTACCATTTTTGGGAGCTATACCGTTTCTTTTGTCAATGTGAAAAATGGCAAGTTGAGACTTCGTATAGTGCGGTATTTCATGTGATTTATACTACAAAGTGTATTGAATAATGTTCTGTATTTCATTGTGAACTCTGTGTGTGATTGCTTTTAATCACGTTACGGGGTATAAGTCATTTGTAGGAGATTTATTGTAATCATACGTAGATTATGTAGCGACATGCTAAAATATGGTGAACTCAGATTATTGTACTACGTTAAAGAGAAAAAAGGTCTTATATCGATAAGTAGTGTAAATAATAGAATTGGACCCTTTTTTTCAATATTTAGCCGTGAAATGTATTAAAGTCTACATTCATCTTTTATGGGAAAAATGGTCTTGGTTGCTTGTAGAGATGAAAGCGGCTTTATTTCTTAAAGTAAAAGTATAGCAGATGGGGAGTGGGACCTAAAAAAAAAAAATAAGCAGATAAAAACATATGATTTATAGTTAATTTCACGGATGACAAATGTGAAAAAGAAAAATTAGGACATACATATACAGAATAAACAATGTTTTTGAAAAAAATGCAAGCATAAAATAATACAAGCAATTGTTGTTGCTGGACTTGGAAATAGTATTGGCATAAGTTTTTGCTCTTTGCTCCTATAGTAGAATATTTATATCTCAGGATAAAGCGCAAAAACATAAAATTATGAGAAATAAAAAGACTATCATTAAAAAATAAAAAATAAAACAAAATAAGATCTAACATTAATATGCTTAAACAAACTTTCCTCTCTAAAAAAAAAACAAAGAAAATAAAAACAATTGGTTTTAGAGAAATGAAAGTGTAACAAATAAAATAGGAATAAAAAAAAAAGGTAATAATATGATGAAAGAAAACATTTTTAAGGGATTTGATGGTTTTTCATTGGTAACTTTGTGTCGTGAACGTATCTATTATTTGTCTTGTTTTCGTTTATAAAATGAAGATTTTTGGAGGAATCTTTTAAGTTATAGGTTAAGACTTAAGTTGGTTGTTTATTATTGTTGACAAATTAACATAATACAGGAAAGTCAACCCTCAGAATATATGAAACGAGATCTTAAGATTCCAGAAAAGTAATAAGTCATGTGCAAATCAGGAATATATATATATATTGTAACAGTTGCTATATTTAGAAGCGACGTCGTTAATCAGTTTCATCTGGGTTTACAACTGTTAAAACATTGTTTTTACCTTGGATTTGTTGGTCATCCGGAAGTAGCGAGCCATTACTTATTCTTCTAGAATCATCGAATGGGTTCGCTACTGTTAGATGATTCGCACTTGGCTTCCTTTCAGGTACACCCGAGTAATCGGTTGTATCGTATGGATCGGAACCCGCTGGTGGAGGATACATGGCTTTGTTTCGCAGTTCCTCGTCAAAGCTACCTGAAGAGGGGCCTCTGTTTGATGAGTATGGAGATGGGAACATCTCTGCGTCTGGGTAATCCACAGGTTTGATAGCCTCTTGATACTCCTTTTCCATTCTTTCTTGTTCACGTTGTAGGTTGATGTGCCTTATTATCAGCAGTGCGGCAATGGCAGCAGCACAACCACCGACAACACCACCTACTACACCACCTACAATAGCACCTACGTTGGCCTTTTTATGATGTTTACCACCATTGTTCTTACTATTAGGATCGTTAGGATCATTAGAGTCGGTAGAGTTACTTGCTGCATCAGTAGCTACCGCACTCTGTACTATAGTACTAGTCCTGTATATCACAGACCCACTGATAGTCTTCAAAGATGTAGAATATACTACGGAGGTAACACCTTCTACCACGGAAGTAGATGCTATAGTGGTGGCCTGTGTAGTAGTACCACTAAAGGTAGAAGTTGGTGTGATCGACAAACCCTCTCCAAGTGCAACAAGACTTGGTGAGGAAGATGAAGAGCTGGTGGTACCAGTAGTAGTTGGACTAGTTCCAGTAGTAGTAGTGGAAGAAGAACTAGAAGTAGTGGTACCCTTATTGGTATTGGTGTTTGTGTTTGTGTTTGTGTTTGTGTTTGTGTTGGTATTTGTATTTGTGTTGGTGTTGGTGTTGGTGTTTGTTGTAGTTTTAGAAGTAGCAGTTCCTGTCCCTGTAGTAGTTCCTGTTGTACTATCATCGTTGTTTGCGGCCTTTCCGTTACCTATCTGGTAGATAGAATAAGCCCCTTCACCACCACACATCTCTTGGGCATAACCAAAACAATATGTATTACAAGTGGATGCAGTCTGTAAACTAGAAGGGTTGGTATTACCACAGAAGCACTGGTTATGGTTGAACAATGCAAAATATGATGCACCTTTCGCCTGACACTTATCATAACAGTACGAGCTTGTCTGGTAGGCATAAGTATTGTCGGAAGAGAAACCATCTGGTAAGGATGAGTAACAATTCAAATATGTGTACTGTGCCAGCACCATCTTCAAAGATGCAAGTATTACTAGTAAATACATCATTTAACACATATATTATTTTGCTTTTTAGTTGAATTTTTTTATCTCTCTTTTCTCTTCTTCTTCTTCTTCTTCTTCTTCTATTTCTCTCTTTCTCTCTCTCTATCTATGTTTCTTTCTTTATTTGTAAATATCTCTTATATCTTTAACCCCTCCTTTTGCTACTATTACCGTTATTTCACTTTTGCCAAATTGATGAGTTAAGAATCAATAAATTAAATAAAGAAAAAAAACCTCCTTTAATGTTTTTATAAAAAAAAAATTAAAAATATCAAAAAAAAAAAAAAAAAATTTTCCTTCTTTCCCAATTTTGGGTTAAACAAATTTCCCGTGTTGTGCGGGCAGAAAGAGAGACAAAGAGAGAAAAAAAAGAAACAAAGAGATTACAAAACAGCTGTCCACTAAGAAACACACGTACCGTCCACTCATTCCCACACTATGTAAATTTGAACGTGGGGGAGGAGAGGGCGGGCCCAGACGGGGGGGAGGTCATGCTACGACTGTTTCTTCGGACAATTCATATAAATAGAATCAAGGAAACTGATTTCGCAACCACTCGGAGAATAGTTTGATACGATATCACGTGTGCTACGGTGAATTGTGTGCGAGAGAAGAGAGAAGAGAAGAGAGTAGAAGAGAGGAGGTGGGAATGGATGAGAGGCTAGAAAAACAGCGTGGTGGGCGGGAAGAGAAGATAAATCCGCGAAAAACAAGAAAAAAATCAAAATTCAGGAGACAAAGAACAGGGCCTAGAACACAACCCAAAAATAAAAAAAAAGGTCGATGGAAGAAATGAAGGAGATGGGAGGAATAACGGGAAAAATAGGATTTCGTGTCATCTTTTTCTTTCACTCTTTTCTGCAAGGGTTTCTTTGTATTTCGAAACAAAGCGAAATTAAGGGAAAGTCAAGAATATTCTTCCCAAAAAACTTTTTTTTTTTTTCTTGTTTTTTCTTTCCCGTCTTCGAAATTATTCGCGAAAATAACAATAAAAAATATTTGTTTTTGGCGCGTCGAGGGGAAAAAAAAAAATAAAGAAAATAAATTATTTGGATTTCGTGGCTGAAGAGAATTCTGGCTGAGCAGGAGCAAAGATACACTAATAACTCTCTACGATTATAAAACGTGATACGCTTGGTCACATGTTAATCGTGCGAAACACCAATATTTTTTTGCATTAAAGTTAAAGTAAATTTATTGTTAGTATTGTTTAATCTCCTACTATACAAGGTAAAACTTGTTCTGTGCACGTGACAGAGTTTATTTGGTAGAGAGGAAGTATGCCTAAAGTGGAAACCTAGGAAGAAGAGGCTTATATTTCATTGACTGCAATTGTCTAAGTCAACCATATAAATACCAATTCCAGTTCATTTCTACAAAAAACAGAAAAAAAAATTACTAGAAGATCATTAATCCTTATATCTACACCTTATAACAAAATAGAAAATCATTAATCCTAGGGTATGTGTAAAATATTTGTTGTTGGTTTTTCTATTTTATATTGTCTTGAATTGTTGAGTAGGAAGTTAGCAAGTATACAAAAAATAAAAACTAAGCAAAAGACACTAACACACACATAAAACACGCTAAACTATACGAAAATGGTTTCTGTTTTATTTACTTATTTTTTTTTTAGGAACCCGCGGATTCAGTAGTTTTGAAACGTCTCCCTTCTTGTCATAATGCTTATAATTCTTCTTTTGCCTTGACACAAATCTTTTCTCCTCACATATCTCTGATTTCTAGAAACCAAGTGGTGTAAGAGAAAATTGTCATGAGATCTGACAACAGATTTTGTCAGTGCATCTGAACGAGGGGTTAACAATTCCTAATTTTTGGTGTAGTTTTCTGCTGGTCTTGCTACCATTGTTCTTTACTTGTACAGTGACTTTGTTAGAGGCGTTTACCCAATGCATCTCTTGCTGCTTCTTTTTTTTTTGTTGTGTTTTTTTCCACATCTCGCACCATCTTAACCTTAAACCTGTGCCCTTGAAAAAATGGCGTACAAGCAAACGAGATGTGCAGTGTAGAAAAAAAATCAGCAACACAAAAAAAAGAAAGAAAGGATTTGGAAACAATGGGATTATACGAATAGCCTCATCTCGGAAAACTGTCTTTTTAGATTACTCCAGATAATTTATGGCAAAAGGTAAAAGAAATCAAAATTTAGACACTTTAACGATGAGGATCAGGTTGCCTTTTTTTTTAATTTATTCGTTTGAGTGTGATCTTCAACCGTTTAGAGCTGGAAACAGCAACTATTTTCAATTGAATTACATTTAATATGCGCTTACTCTAAAGAACAAGAAGAATTTCTTTTAGGATCATGGCAATTTATAGAAAAACCAAAACAAAATAAGATCTTTGATTCTTATGATCCTAAGAAGTTGGTGAAGAAAGCTTGAAGATTTCTTAGTAATTTCGATATTCTCGATAACAAACGGTTGAATTATTAGACATTGAAGAAAAATTTTCTTCTCCATGTTTGAATCTTAATAGAGAAAAATCAATGAAAAAAAAATTGTATATATATAATTCATTCTCTTGAAAATGTTTAATTGTTCTGAAACCTTTTCCCTTTTCTTAACCTTCTTCTGTTAATTTTATTCTTATTAAAATTAAATTAAGCAAACAAAAAAAACACTTTTACGCTCGCTATATATAAAATGAAGGTTACTTCTATTGTTGCTCTAGCTCTATCCGCCGCCGCCGCCAAGGCCGCTGAATTGAATGCTACTCCAAAGCAAGTTGCTGAATTGAACGCTGTTCTACAAGACTTGAAGTCTAACTTCCAAGATTACATTAACTTGGCTACCAACCCAGGTTCTGGTTTCTCTTTGTCTGACATGCCAGCTGGTTTGATTAACATCGGTATGGCTATTGGTACCGCCACTGACGACTCTTACACCAGTATGTACACTGGTGTCGACTTCGCTGGTGTCGACAAGATGGTCACTATGGTCCCATGGTACTCTTCTAGATTGTTGCCATTGATCAATGAACTATACACTCCACCAGCTTCTTCTGCTGCTGCTCCAGCTACTTCTGCTGATCCAGCTCCAGCTTCTTCTGCTGCTCCAGCTCCAGCTCAATCTTCTGCTGCTCCAGCTCCAGCTCCAGCTCAATCTTCTGCCGCTGCTCCAGCTGCTGATTCTTCTGCTGCTCCAGCTCCAGCTCCATCTTCTTACGTTCCAGGCCCATTGTCTAACTCTACCACTTCTATGCCAGCTAACGGTACTACCACTCAAACTACTACTCACTTGAGCACTGCCACCGAAACTGTTTGTGATGAAGAATGTCACAAGTCTAAGGCTGCTGCCCAATCTACTGCTACTGCTTACGCTAATGTCACTGACACTGCTACCACTACTTACTGTCCAGAATCCTCTGCTTTCAAGAACGGTACCGTTACCAAGACCAACTTGGAAACTACCACCTCCACTGTCTGCGAGACCTGTACTGAAAAGCACACCACCGCTACTGAAAAGCCAACCACTGAATCCAAGGCTGCCCCATCTTCTTCTGCTAAGCCAGCTGAATCCAAGCCAGCTTCTGAGAACAAGACTACTATGAGTACCTCCACTGTCAAGGTCTCTATCACCTCTGCTAAGCCATCTGTCCAACCAGCTCCATCTTCCACTCCAGCTGTTCAACACCAAACCGCTAACGGTGCTGCTAAGGCTGCTGCTGGTATGGGTGCCGGTGTCTTGGCCGCTGTCGCTTTGTTGTTGTAAGTTTAGGGATTTAAGATATTATTAATTTTTTATTTACTTAATTCTTAAATTAGAGCAACTTTTGTAACAATTAATTGTTCCTACGCATGAAGTAAACATTTTTGTTTTTTATTTTAATTATCCATCTCAAATTTTAGGAGAGAAGAGCTCTCTCTGATTTTGTAACTATGAGATGGAGAATCAGATCTGAAGTATCTGTTTCAAGTCCAACAAAAAAGGTAAAAATATTTACTACAAAGAGGTATATGTTTCTGTAATGTTCGTTATATTTTTTTAATGAAAATATTTCTTTAATGAGTTTTAAATACTTCCTTTTTTGTAAAAAATACCCCCTCTTTATTTTATAGTTTTAATAATTAAATAGATCTGTTAAGAAAAGTTTTAAATTTACAATGTATGATTAAAATTATCTAATACTCCTAACATATGATAATCAAACATTTATGAACTACGTCAATATTTGTTTAAAAAAAAAGAAAGAAAGAAAGATGGAAACAGAAAATTTTCCTTCAGGGTCGGGAATGTGAACTCCGATGCATTATTTACATTTAAGAAGAATGTAATAAAAAATAAGGACAGATAATAAAGAAAGTAATTGGGAGGAATGTCCTTTACTATACAATATACAATTAAATTAAATTAACTTAGATGGACATTTTAGAATGTAGTTTCCCTTGTTTTGAGGATTTAAATTAGAATCCCCTTAAAAACAGACTTTCTAACACGTCAGCTTGGTATTAATATACGGTTATTGGAAACATAACAGCTCAGCCTACTTTTAGCTATAATCTCCAACATATTTAGGACACCTGTTAATTTGTATAACAAACTTAACAAAAATTTTAAGAACATGATATATATATAAGGTCAAAATATTTCTTATTTTTAAAGCAAAAAATATATTCATCATATTATTATTATAACCTATATTACTCTTTTGGACATAAAATATTTAAAAAAAATTCGATTTACCTATAGAAAAACAAAAATTGTTGGACATTAAAAAAAGGTATGAAATAAAGCTTGTTACAATATAAAATCCATTTAATAGAATCCATTTCTTCTTTTTCTAAAATCAGTTAAAAAAAGAACTAAAAAGAAGTTACGATTGAGATAGTATATTAGGTATTACTTCGCAATGCAACTAGCAATTTAAAATTGAAAGAATGAAATCAAAATAAAAGGATATTAATCAGTTGCCGATTAAAGTGCTTACAACAACATAGCAGCGGCAGCCAAGACACCGGCACCCATACCAGCAGCAGCCTTAGCAGCACCGTTAGCGGTTTGAGCTTGGATTTGACCATCGGTGATTTGAGAGATAGCCTTGGTAGCGGAAGCAGAAGAAGCTGGCTTAGCAGAAGAAGATTCAGCAGCCTTGGAGGAAGAGGAAGCAGCAGTGGTGGTGGCAGAAGAAGAAGCAGCAGCGGAAGAAGAAGATTCAGCAGCCTTGGAAGAAGAGGAAGCAGCGGTGGTGGTGGCAGAAGAAGAAGCAGCAGCGGAAGAGGAAGCTGGAGCAGAAGCAGAAGCTAGAGCAGCGTTAATAGCTGGCAACAATCTGGAGGAGTACCATGGCAACTTTGGCAACAAGTTTTCGATACCAGCAAAGTCAACTTGTGGGATCAAAGTGGTGTAAGAGCTGTCAGTGGCGGTTTGAATGGCTAGACCCAAGTTCAAGACACCAGCTGGGACATCAGCAGCAGTGATACCAGAGTTTGGGTTGGTCAACAAACCAGTGTAGTCAGACAAGTGAGACTTGAAGTCAGCCAAAATAGCGTCCAATTCAGCCATTTGCTTGGCATCTTGAGCGTTAGCGGCGACAGCAGCAGCAGCAATTAGGATAGCAGTCTTAGTGTAAGCCATTGTTAATAATTATTGTTTGTGTTTGTTTAAAAAAGCGAGTGATTGTAAGATAGTTGGAAAATCAGACAATTGGTTTGGTTTTTTTATATTATAAATTATAAAAGAATTTTAAAGAAAGTTGAAATCTTTTCAAAAAGTTGTTCAAGATAGTCCTTTATATAGCTTTTTTTTGGTTGTATTTCTCATCATCAATTGAGAAAGAAAAGATATACTCGAGCAGTAAACAAAAATGAAGAAACAACAAAAGATTGGAGAGAGGGGAGGAGCTAGATGCTGCTTCTTTCTTTCCTCTTCTTCTCTCTTGCATACCTAACAAGCGTACCTGTTGCTGTTGTATTTTTTGTTTGTTTACTTCCTATACTGTCACTTAGTTATTTAGCATGAGATATAACCTGCATCATCGGTGACTGTAGCTGTAGAAAAGCAGCGGAAATACTAAGTTTTTTTCTTTTGTCTTCTTTTCACTGTCATGAAAAGAAGACATATTATGGTAGTGTAACAAGGTTTCTCTTTAACCGCGGACAAAAATAGGGATGTGTAAAAAAAAAAGTTCTGGAATGTTTTTTTTTTAGTTACTCCAACCTCAACAAATTTGGAGAGAGAGGTGCTTGTTACCTTACCTTCTTACCGTTCGATATTTCGGGATTAAAACCATTTTCCAGTCGAGTTAATTGTGCACCACTGTCTCTCCTCTTCATCTTTATGGCCTATCAAGCCAAAAAAATTTTAACTTTCTCCCTTTGTTTTTTAGACCGCGAGCGAAGACTCATTTTTACTGTTTTTTTCTTGCCGAACGGTTTCCCCCTCCTTCTTTACCTTTTTGTTGTGATAGTTTCCTAATTGGGATAAAAGCGGTCAAGAAAATGTGTGCAAGCCGAAAACCATATACAACCAGTTCTAGATCTCTTCTCCATTGGGTTATTTTTATCCCACTTCCTTAGAATCTGCTGCAGGGCCATTTTTGGACCTTGTTTTCGTGATTTTCATTTTCGGTTCATTTATTGTTGTCATTTTTTTTCAGCTCTTCGATGCATCTCCGTGAAGAAAAGGCCGCACAATGATGAAAATAGGAAAAAGCCAAACCGAGAGTGAAAAAAAAACCAAACCAAAAAAAAACCCGAAAACCGAAACCAGAAAAAAAAAAAACCAGAAATATCTTTCTTTTTTTTCCGGAAGAGGTGGAGAGAAACTATGCGGAATAGGAAATTAAGATTTCTCGGGTGAAAGGGGAGGGGGTAGGAAGTAAAGGAGAAAAAAGGTTTATTGGCTGCATTTTATTTTTTTGTGGTGTAATGTGGTGGGGGTACGAATAAATCTAAGTCAAGCCAAAAAAAAAAA
Source organism: Nakaseomyces kungkrabaensis (assembly GCA_030556385.1). NCBI lineage: Eukaryota > Fungi > Ascomycota > Saccharomycetes > Saccharomycetales > Saccharomycetaceae > Nakaseomyces > Nakaseomyces kungkrabaensis. The sequence goes on along the minus strand of JAKTPY010000011.1, from coordinate 23,869 downwards.
AATAATAGTAATAATGTGGTGGTTGAAAGAATCCGAAAAGGAAACACTACATTTTTACTTCTTTGAATGGAGGAAAGGAAGGAGATGATGATGCCTTTTTGCAACAACGTCAAATTGTGTCAATTGGGTTTTTTCTATCAAAAAAAAACAAAATAGGCGACAATACGGGAAAAATGGGGTTTTTTTAGACCAGAAATACAGTTATGGAAAGAACGCGACCTCAAAAATACTATTTGAGTAACCAATCCAATTGGGAGATGAGGAGATTATCACATAAGATTTAGAAAGCGGGGGGGAGCATCTACATTGGAGGATTGCTGGTTTGAAGAAAGCAACCAAAAGATCTTTTTGGTGCTGGTTAAGGACATTTTTTTCCCATTTAACTGTTCAAAGAACCGTAAAACAAAAAAAAAAATAAAAAATACTTTATGCATTATTGTGGAATGTACGGCAATTCCTCTTTTATCAATTTGAATGACATTTTTTTGTTGAGTTCGTTATTTTCCATCGAGAGATGAGTGATGCGTCGAGCGATCTCTTTTTTTTTTTTTAATTGACGAATCGGTTTGTGAGATGCCATCGCTTCTTAATTTCCGCAGGAAAAACAGCGCATAAATATTAGTTAACCAGCAAAATAGTTCCACGGGAATAAAATGAGAATAGCAATAATGCTTAGTAAGTAAATCACTGTAGATCAAATTGCAGCCTGACACCTCACTACACCACATAATTTATTTTTCTTATCTTTTGTTTCGCATTCCTGTAAAAGAATCGCCTAAAAAATTTTTTTTTGTTTATTTAATATTTTGTATCTCAAATGCCTCAGTTGTAGATGATAACTTATTCACTTATTGGAAACAAATATTTTTTTGTAAACATTGTTTTTCAAACTATCAAGAAGATATTACCCGGAAAAAGTTTTACAAGTTCTTCCTCTCTTTTTATTTTCGCTTTCAATTTTGTCAAGAGATGTGATGAGATGAAGTGAGAATGCAAGAATTGAGAGCAATCATCAAAGAAATTGTAATGACTATTTTTTTTATCAATCACACTGTACTATTAAAGTGAGATAGGTGTGAAAGAATTTTACTTTAAGATTAGTAATTTTGTCTACAATAATGATCTTGACTATATTAATTACTGCAAATGACATTTTTTTTTTTGTTTTGTTTTATCATTCAGGTAACCCAAGTAAGATTTCTTATTTGAACTAAATGGTTTTTTTTCTTTCAGCTAATCTCTCTTTAGTTGATGCCGAGAGAAGGATATATGCCTATCGAATCAACAAAATAAATGATCTTGTTCCTACCTGAAGTATCCCTTTTAAAAAAGTTATAACATAAGCTACCAAGGGATAAAACAAATAAAGGGATACGGGATGTAAACTCCTGAAATATAAATTACTCCCTATTTTACCAAATACAGAATACTAATTGAAAGATAACAATTAATGATATTAGTTACGTATGCGGTATTATTGGAAAGCTTTACTAAAAAAAGGATCATGCAGCAAGATTCAAAGAGAAAAGGTAGTAGACTCGAGTATTATATTTAGTAAAAAACAAAAAAAAAGAAAGACAGTCAGTCATCAATCATTTTAATAACTGTAATTATTTGATATGATAATTAATATTGAATATTCACTCCCTTTAATGTCTTGAAAACGTAAGCCTAAAGCAATTGCTGTTGCACATGAATGGCGATGCTCTACAAAATTGCTAAAAGTCTTCAATTTTTGAATTCACCTTGAACAAGTGAGGGATGCGTTGGATATCTACAAAACTAGTTAGAGAAAACTCCGTACCCAGGGTTTTCTCTATCACGTTCTCCACAATCACATAAACGATTGTTGATCCCGTGGAATTGGATGTATTTGCCACATGAAAGAATTTCTCGTACCTTGTTCCCGTCATCTCGTTTAAAAAATAACTTTGCCTTTCCGATCTTGCTGTAACAAACAATGGGGGATTCTTTTCTATTTTGTACTGCAGTTTCTCTGTCTGGTTTGATAAATCTGAGGTATATCAGATCTCTCTTTTTAACTATGACGCTGCAGCATTTTCTAGCAGCCTGAAGAAAAAAAGAAACCAAAAAAAGAGAAAAAAAAAGAAAGATAAAACAAATAGAAATTGCTGACTAAAAATAAGATAAAACAAAGGGATATTCAACCTATACGTAGGAGTGAACTTGAACGGTGGCCATAGAAACAGATGTAGAGATCAAGGGAGGAGGGGCGATGGGTTAAGGAGGCTATTGTCAAATATCTGAACACACGATCATCGGAACGAGCTGAAAAGGGTCCAACCCATTGATTTTTTTTTTGGAGGAAACCTGAGCTATACGTAATGCCCTTCTCCGTACAAATTCCAACGCGGTTACCTGAACGAAGAAAAGAAACAATGGCAGTCCTCTTTTTTTTTTTTCTTTTATCTTGGAGAAAAGCTTTCTAAGACTTTTTTTTTTTTGTTTTAATTTTAATTTACAGAATTCGTTTGGGTTCATAACCTAGAAAATTAAGAAGAGGTGATATCATCGTCTAAACCCCATTCCCCCAATTATTCGTTTTGGTGCTTTTTTGAATCTCGTATTGGTGCAATTAAGTTTAGCTTTTGGGGGAGACTTTGCTGCCTTTTTTAATTAATATCTCGTACTGACGATCCTCAAGGTCTCTCTTATAAAATAAAAACTTATTTGAGAAGAAAGTAATGAACTTGCATCTAATCGAAATACTAAATACACGCTTTTTTGAACCAAATTTAGACTAGGTTCTTTTAATCGACAGAAGGAAGCTAATAATCATACTAAGACATAACAAGAACAGAGGAGTTTTATTTGTTATTGTTTTCTTTTCAAATAGCAACGAAAAATTTTTTTTACTGCTGGTAACAATAACAATAGCCGTCGAAACTTGTTATAAAATAAAAGAGGATTATTACTATATAATAGTAATCTAATTTTTCCTGATCTGCAATACAATTCTTTATTTGTAGTTTGAGCAATTTTTCTCATTTTTAGTTGTCCTTTTGATTTGCTTCTGCTTTGATCTTAATTTCAAAAACTAAACAAAAATTGATCAAGAAGGTACATTATTTAATTCATTTTTTTCGTTGGTTGATATTATTCACAAATTAATAATATAATACAACAAAATAATGTCCTTGTCCGATTATTTCACACCTGTGCCAAATGCATCGGTGACATTTGAGGGCTCCACTGTCAATTTAGACGGTCATGCTGTCGCTAATGACCACCAATATATTGAAGATTCTGACGGTAACTATACAGATACCCCAGTGTACCATAGCCAAATCAGTGACTTGACTTTTCAAGCCACTGCAGGTGAAATGGTTTTGGTTTTAGGTAACCCTACATCCGCTCTTTTCAAGGGTCTATTTCACGGTCACAAGCACTTAAGCTATGCCCCACATGGTTCTATCAGATTCAAAGATAACGAATTTAAAGCATACTCTTCTAAAGCCCCACATCAAATTATTTACAACAACGAACAAGATGTGCATTTCCCATTTTTAACTGTGAAACAAACTATCGACTTCGCTCTTTCATGTAAATTCGATATTCCTGTTGAAGAACGTAATAAGATGCGTGACGAATTACTAAGAGAATTCGGTCTATCACATGTAGGTGACACTATTGTTGGTAATGATTACTTCCGTGGTGTCTCTGGTGGTGAAAGAAAACGTATTTCTATCATCGAAACCTTTATCGCCAACGGTTCCGTTTACTTATGGGATAACTCTACTAAAGGTTTAGATTCTTCTACTGCTTTGGATTTTCTGGAAATCTTGAGAAAGATGGCCAGAGCAACACGTTCGGTCAATTTCGTTAAGATCTCTCAGGCTTCCGATAAGATTGTCGAAAAATTTGATAAAATTTTAATGCTTTCCGATTCTTACCAAGTTTTCTATGGTACAGTCGACGAATGTTTGACTCATTTCCGTGACAACTTAGGAATTTCCAAGGATCCAAATGACTGTATCATTGAATATTTGACCTCTATCCTAAATTTCCAATTTAGGGCTAAACATCTAGATGGTAACGGTTCATCTGATCATATTGATATCAAGGCCAAAGAACACTCTGAAAAGACTGTCTCTAATATTGGCGACTCCTTGTGTTCCGACGCTGACTTACACAATCAATGGAGAAAATCATCGTACTACGATGATATCAAACGTCAAATTTCTAACTTTAACGGTAATACAAGAAATGACAGTGATAATATCAATCCTGAAGATATCACCAAGACTTTCAGTATCCCATTAAGACATCAAATTAAATACTGTACTGTTAGGGCATTCCAAAGAAGTTTGGGTGATAAAGCCTATATGATTTCTCAATTGGTTTCTGTCATCATCCAATCCTTAGTTATTGGTTCCTTATTTTATGATATCCCAATGACAACTATAGGTTCTTTCTCCAGAGGTTCTCTTACCTTTTTCTCCATTCTGTTCTTTACATTTTTGTCCCTTGCTGATATGCCAATAGCTTTCCAAAGACAAGCTGTCGTTAGAAAACAAACTTTGCTTCACTTTTACTTCAACTCTGTCGAAACATTGGCAACAACTGTCTTTGACTACTGTTTCAAGTTTTTACTGGTTGTTGTTTTCACCATTATCTTGTATTTCCTAGCGCACTTGCAGTACAAGGCAGACAGATTTTTTATCTTTTTGCTATTTTTGTCTATCTACAATTTCTGTATGGTGTCTTTGTTCTCATTGACTACTATGTTTACACCAACAATTTCCTTGGCAAACTTATTAGCCGGTATTCTGCTTTTGGCTATTGCTATGTATGCTTCCTATGTTATTTACATGAAGGATATGCACCCATGGTTTGTCTGGATTGCCTACTTGAATCCAGCTATGTACGCTATGGAATCTATTTTGGCTAATGAAATGTTTGACCTGAAATTAGACTGTACTGAATCTGTTGTTCCTCGTGGTCCAACTTACAACAACGTCCCCGTTACTAATAAAGCTTGCGCTTGGCAAGGTGCTACATTGGGTAATGACTACGTTAGAGGTAAGGATTATCTAAAGAATGGTTTGAGTTACACTTACCACCATGTCTGGAGAAATTTCGGTATTTTAATTGGTTTCTTGTGTTTCTTCATTGCTATGAATCTGTTTGCCTCCGAGTACATCAAGCCTATCTTCTACAACGATGGTCCAGAATTCCTACAAAACTTTGTTAACAGGTGGTTTAGCCGTACCTCCACTAAGTCTACTTCCGTTGTTGAACGCGTCAATATCAAGGATGAGGTTGTTGTGAAGTCTGCTTCATTGTCCTCAAGTTCATCTCTTTCCTCATCTGAAACAGCTAAGTCTAATCCATTTGCTGATAAGACTGTTCAAGCACAGAAACATGTCATTTCCTGGAAAAACATTAACTACACTGTTAACGGTGACAAGAAGTTGATCAATAATGTTTCCGGTTACATTGGTTCGGGTTTGACCGCTTTAATGGGTGAATCTGGTGCTGGTAAGACTACGCTATTGAATGTTTTATCTCAAAGAACCGAATCTGGTGTTGTTACAGGTGAAATCCTGATTGACGGTAAGCCATTGACTAATGAGAATGCGTTTAGAAGAAGTATCGGTTTTGTTCAGCAACAAGATATTCATCTTGATCTCTTAACTGTCAAGGAATCTCTGGAAATATCTTGTGAATTGAGAGGTGATGGTGATCAGGATTACGTTGACAGTATTGCTGATCTTTTGAAATTGCCTCTTGACATGCTTGTTCGTGAACTGAACCCAACTCAAAAGAAGTTGCTATCCATTGGTGTGGAGCTAGTTACCAAGCCTTCTCTACTATTATTTTTGGATGAGCCTACCTCTGGTCTAGATGCTGAAGCTGCTTTGACAATTGTTCAATTCTTGAAGAAGTTGTCTATGCAAGGTCAAGCTATTTTCTGTACTATCCATCAACCTAGTAAGAGTGTTATTTCCTACTTTGACAACATCTACTTGTTGAAGCGTGGTGGTGAATGTGTTTTCTTTGGTCCAATTAATGATGCCTGTGGCTACTTCATGTCTCACGACAAGAGACTGACTTATGATCCAGAAATTGATAACCCAGCCGATTTTGTCATTGATGTTGTTGGTAGTAATGAAGGCTCTCAAGAAGATGGAGATGATAAAGCAGAAATTCCCGTCCGCACTGAGAACCCATGGTCTGCTCGCTGGGAGGCCTCTCAAGAGAGACGTAATGTCGATAACGAAGTGGTAAGACTTGAACAAGAAGCTGTTGCTTCTGGAGTTGATTTTACCACCTCTCTATGGGAACAACCATCTTACATGAAGCAATTGATTATGATAACTAAGAGACAATACACCTGTACTCGTAGAGATAGATCTTACATTGCTGCAAAATACTTGTTGAACGGTGGTGCTGGTTTGTTTATCGGTTTCTCTTTCTGGAAGATCAAGCACACTATTTCCGGTCTTCAAGATACTATTTTCTTCTGTTTCATGGCTCTTTGTGTTTCTTCTCCTCTTATCAACCAAGTCCAAGACAAAGCCCTTCAATCCAAGGAGGTCTTTATTGCTAGAGAATCTAGGTCAAACACTTATCACTGGACATGTCTATTGTTAGCCCAATTCTTCATCGAGTTACCATTGGCTATGTCTAGTTCTACGTTATTCTTTGTTTGTGCCTTCTTCTGTTGTGGTTTCGATAATTCGGGTAAGGTTGCTGGTGTCTTCTACTTAAACTACATCCTTTTTGCTGCTTACTATTTGACTCTAGGTTTATGGTTAATTTACACTGCTCCAAACTTGCAAACTGCTGCTGTCTTTGTTGCTTTCATTTACAGTTTCACTGCCTCCTTCTGTGGTGTTATGCAACCATACGGTTTGTTCCCAGGTTTCTGGAAGTTTATGTACAGAGTTTCCCCATATACTTATTTTGTTGAAACCTTTGTTAGTGTCTTATTACATGACCGTAAAGTTATTTGTAACACTGGTGAAATGGTTCCAGGTCAACCAACTGGTGGTAAGACCTGTGGTCAATTTTTCGAAGCCTATATTAATGAATATGGTGGTTGGTTGAAGAATCCAAAGACCTTCACTGTCTGTGCTTATTGTACATACGACACTGGTGACGATTTCCTAAAACAACAAAACATGAGTCACAGTCATATCTGGAGAAACTATGGTATTGAATGGGCTTTCGTCTGCTTCAATTTCTTTGCTATGTTTGCTGGTTACTACTTGACTTATGTTAAGAAGGTTTGGCCATCTGTTTTCAAGTTTGTCATGAAGTGTATTCCAACAAGCTTGTTCTCTAAGAAATCTTCTAACTAATAAAAAAAATTAATTTTTTTACTAAAATAAACAAATTTAAAAAAAAAAAAAATTGAAACCATATTCATCTAAAAGAAGGAACAAAAAGAGATGTTTTTGTTCCTTTTTAACTCGGTAATACCCCCACCCCCCCAAAAAAAAAAAATTCTTCAATTTTTTAATTTTCTTTTTTTTTTTTTTTCATTATTTTATTAACATCTATTATTCAAACCCATCATTCTTCTTCCATCTCAATTCTACTTGAATCAGAAATTATTTTTTTATTTTTTTCTTTTAATTTGTTCTTTTATTATTTGTACGATATCCATATTTTTTTCATTTCCCAATTTATTTTATATATAGACATTGTTTTACTTACATATCTCCCAATACTTTAATTTTAATATAATACAACTTCATAATCCTCTTCTTTCTTTCGTTAAAGCACTTAAACGCTGTGCCATTACACGAAATCATCTACATAACTCAAAACGAATTATACTTTAATTCCGGGTAATAATATCTCGGCTCAGCTTTTGGCGAAGGGAAACGAGCGAGGCGAGAGAGAGAGAGAGAGAGGGAGACAGCAGTTGTCCTTTTTTTTTTTTATGTTTGTTTTCGTACTGTGGAAGGGGGAAGGGGGAGGATCCTTTTTGAGGGAGAGAGAGAGAGAAACGAGAAGCACAGCACTTGATTGAGAAAGAAAATATTCTTTTTCAATTGACAGTTATTCAGAATCTTGTAAACAACTATTAGGTGAATTCTTTGACTCTCTTGAGGAAAGGTTTTATAGAAAGAAGAAGCAAAAAGGAAAAAAAAAAAGGACAAGATAAAGACAACCCCCTTTGATCTACAATAAACAAAAACGAAAAAAGGAATCGGAAAGAAGGAACGGTATAAAAGGTAATTAGAAAACATTCAAGGAAAATAATATACTATAAAATAACTGCCCAAGATGATGCGAGGATTTAAGCAACGGTTGATAAAGAAGACCACGGGTTCTTCAAGTAGCAAGAAGAAGGATAAGGAGAAGGAGAAGGAATCTAAAACCAGCCAAGGAACTTCAATTAGTAGGAAGTCTTCTTCCGGTAGTATCAGATCGTCGAGTGAGAAGAGTAGCAAGACTACTCAAGGGGCGAGTACATCCGGATCCTCTAGTACTAAACACCATATGAATGTTGGTGGGTCTTCCTCAAGATCTCCAACTGTCTCGACTGCATCGTCTGCGTCTTCTGCTTCCAGTAAGAATACCGGTAGCCAGACAGATGATTCTATGAAGAAATCCTCCCGTCAATCCCAACAGCAGACGCCTTCGACGCCATCTTCTTCATCACAACACACACAGTCTCAACAGACGCCAAGTATAACAATTTCTAACGATAACAACAAGCCAAAGGCTCATCCATCTTTGTTGGGTGCTGCAACTGCTGTCAGTCCTTCTTCTCCAACCAGTTCAGGGGGTCCAAATTTTGGTCATATCACCGGTGGTGATGATCCGATGATTTCCAATGGCAATTCATCTCCAGGTATCGAAATCCCTAGGTCATCTCACTCCTTCGAGAAGCTGCCTACACCAACAAAGCTGAATGCTGACTCTGATTTGGATATGATTAGAACCCCTCAACGTCATTATTCTTCCAGATTTGAGCCATCTAGATACACCCAACTAACCAAGCTACCTAATTTTGACGAAGTTTCTCCAGAAGAGAGAATTCCATTATTTATTGCAAAAGTCGACCAGTGTAACACCTTGTTCGATTTTAATGATCCAAGTTTTGATATACAGGGTAAAGAGATTAAGAGAGTAACTCTACAGGAATTGATAGAATTTATTGTAACAAATAGATTTACTTATACACATGAAATGTATGCGCATATGGTGAATATGTTTAAAATCAACTTATTCAGACCTATCCCCCCACCTGTGAATCCTGTTGGTGATATATACGATCCAGATGAGGATGAACCAGTAAACGAGTTAGCTTGGCCGCACATGCAACTTGTTTATGAGTTCTTCTTAAGATTCGTTGAGAGCCCAGATTTCAACCATCAAATTGCCAAACAATACATTGACCAGGAGTTTATCTTGAAATTATTGGAGCTTTTCGATAGCGAAGATATTAGAGAAAGAGACTGCTTGAAAACTACCCTTCATAGAATTTATGGTAAATTCTTAAGTCTGAGAAGTTTCATCCGTCGTTCAATTAATAATATCTTTTTACAGTTTACTTATGAAACTGAACGCTTTAACGGTATAGCAGAACTACTTGAAATTTTAGGATCTATCATTAACGGTTTTGCTCTTCCTTTGAAGGAAGAACATAAAATATTCTTGATCAGGGTTTTACTTCCATTGCATAAGGTGCGTTGTCTCTCTCTTTACCACCCACAATTGGCCTATTGTATTGTACAATTCCTTGAGAAGGAGCCACTACTGACTGAGGAGGTCGTCATGGGGCTACTTCGTTATTGGCCAAAAATTAACTCTACCAAGGAAATTATGTTCTTGAATGAAATAGAAGATATTTTCGAGGTGATAGAACCATTAGAATTTATCAAGATAGAAGTACCATTATTTGTTCAACTAGCGAAATGTATTTCTTCACCTCATTTCCAAGTTGCAGAAAAGGTATTAAGTTATTGGAATAATGAATACTTTCTGAATCTTTGTATTGAAAATGCAGAAGTTATTCTCCCTATCATTTTCCCAGCCCTTTACGAGTTGACTTCTCAATTAGAGCTGGATAATACCAACGGTGATGAGAACATATCAGATCCTTATATTCTTGTCGAACAAGCAATTAACTCAGGTTCATGGAATCGAGCCATCCATGCCATGGCCTTCAAAGCTTTGAAAATATTCCTGGAAACAAATCCAATACTATATGAGAACTGTAATTCTTTGTACTTATCAAGTGTAAAAGAAACACAACAGAGAAAGGTAGAAAGAGAAGAAAACTGGAACAAGCTAGAAGAGTATGTGAAGAACCTTAAAATTAGTGAATCTGGTGCCGATATTAATGGTACAGGCCTGAACCAAGATTCAGTGGAAAACGAACAAAAAGATACATATATGTCTGACTTGCAGGGCGATGATGATTTCCATGACACGAACACTGAAATTAATCAGGAAGAGGTAGTAACTGCTGGGAAGAGCTAGGACTGTATTTGATATTTGATTATTTCTCCCGAGAGTTTATAATGACAACATCCATTCATTTTTCTTTGGTTAATTACTGGACATTTTCTTTTGATTTTTTTTTATGACAAGTTTATAAACTTTTTACTGTAATATCCCTCGACCCTATATAGTTTGCTGTTGTATTTAGACAGATAATAAAAGTACCAATACAAATAATTTCTCTGCTGTGATTTTTGATATAACTTTAAATATTAACAGTGTTTTCATCGACCTACAACATAGTCAACAGCCTCCTCCAAGAGTATCCAATAAAAACATGGGCGTGTGGTCTAGTGGTATGATTCTCGCTTTGGGCGAATTCTGAGAAAATCGGAATACAAATCACAAGCATGCGAGAGGCCCTGGGTTCAATTCCCAGCTCGCCCCGTTTATTTTTTTATTTTTTTATTTTTCAATTTGTTATTTATCCGAGATTGATTATGCACATATATTACAATGAGTTCCATTATTTTTTTCTGAAATTAGTTTTGATTCTTTTCGATTAGCTTAAATGTAGCAGAATTAATCGGAATATTACACATTAGAATCTTCCTGTACAAGTCACTTTTTAGAATATCATATGCTGCCATGGAAAGCGCAATCTTTTAACTAAATAAATGTATTTAATTTTTTTCACTTAACATGATCAAGAATAATAATTGACCACTAAACAGAATAATTATGTCAGGTTTCCTTAATCTTCAGTATAAGTTTTAACACATTGTTTTCTAGTTAGACATAATGTATAGCTCAGTGTAAAGGTTTTGAATAACTTCCAACGAATTAATATGGGCGTGTGGTCTAGTGGTATGATTCTCGCTTTGGGCGAATTTGGAGATAAAACTCTGAGTACAACATCACAAGCATGCGAGAGGCCCTGGGTTCAATTCCCAGCTCGCCCCAATTCTTTTTCTATTTTTTTCCTTTTTTTTTCAATTTCACGTCAACTTGCGATGAGATTATTATTCTTCTAACAATAAATCATAGAGTGTATTATTAGCCTTATATGTTTTACGTTATTTTTTTATTAGTTTTCATTTCATCATGTAGTGCAAATAAAGCAGGCCGGGCTTATGATAACATTCAGAATCTATATATAACCTATCAACTATACAGTTTTGCAGTTTCTACATTGCTCTGTGAAAACAATGTTCAACGATGTATGTCTAAAACATATGGGTAAAACTTTTAGAAGTCGTTTAAATGGGGGATGGTACCGTGCTTTCAGTTACTACATTAGTCTCAATTCAAGACATGATTTATTTGATACAGGCATTTATAAGACAAATATCTCCAGGTCGTATACGAAATACTCCAACTACAAGGCGTACTCGGAAAACACTCTTGATAGAATAGAGAAGGCATTAACATCGAATAAGGTTGTAAATAATACTAGGAAAAGACAATGGGATAAGTTTAATAATATCAGCAGTAAATCATTTCAAATCGATACAACAAAAATAGAACATCTGTCGGTATCAGAGGATGAACTAAAAGCTAATGGTTACAAACATAAAAACCCACCCCAGCTAGCGCATGGTTTGAATAAAATTCTACACCATCCAATTACTATACATATGCTTAGAGATTATAGATCTGGTACCTACAATTATGATCAGATTTTAGAGAATATTGCACCTGAGTATTTAGAAAGAAAAGCTGAGACTGAAAATGAACCACTTTTTATTACACCATACAAGGATAAACAATTATCTGAACTTGCAGAGATAAAGGACAAAAGGTTTATATCTTCTACAAGCTCAATGACTTCCATTTTATCTCAATTACATTTTTTCCTATCCACTTTTAGGCAGTTAAACATTGCTGGTTCATTATTCTCTAAGAATTTTCCTTTCGAGCATTGCAACTTTAGCAAAAGTGCTTATTTCCCAGCTACTGTGATTTTAAGGAAAAAAAATACTTTGAGTGGAAACCAAATCATTTCAATCGACTCGGATAGAAGCATGGACCGTGAGATAGTACTCTCCATACTGGGTCATAGTCTCGAGAGCTTTTTAACAAATAATAAGCAGCAAACTTTTACTGATAGCTACCATTATTCAATAATTGACCACTTTTTACTGAGGTCACAATTAGATGCTTATGATCCCACACTTCCGAGATATGGAACATTCGATTTAAAAACTCGTGCTGCCTGTGCCATAAGGCATGATATTGCATATATTGAAAAAAATGACAACTACACCGGATATCAAATGAATAAAATTCAGGGTGAATATGAGTCTCTTGAAAGAGAGTTCTTTGAATTGATCAGAACAACCCTACTGAAGTACTCACTTCAAGCTAGAATTGGTAAAATGGACGGTATCTTTGTCGCTTATCATAACATTTCCAATATTTTTGGGTTTCAATATTTACCACTAGAGGAGCTGGATTTTATATTACATTCTTATGCGAATAAAAATTTCAAATCTGTAATAACAGATAGAAGAAAGAATCTGATATCTATTTACGGACTAGAGGATTTCATATTAAACCATGAGCGTAAAGAAAGAGAAATAGCTACAAAAGTGGCTGATACTGAGTTCAAACTATCGATTGCAATTTTAAGGCATCTAATAGATCTGATTGATAGTGAGCTTCTCTCACTGCAAGAGTGGAAAAATTGTAAAGTTATAATGAAAGCAGAAAAGCCAACCAAATCTGGAAAGACTTCATTAAATGTAATTGTGCTACCATTGGATGATAACTACGAAGATCACTCCATACATATAAAGGGATTATCAGAATTTGAAATAAAAAGAGAACTGGCAAACTTAGATCATAAGATCAAAGAAAACCTAAATGCAAACCTGGATAAAATATTCGGCTTTAAAGTGACAATTGCACACCAGTACCAATTAAATAAATCTTCCATTGTATTACCTGACTTTACAGATCCAACGTCACAAACTTTACCAGAAAAGTTGAAGAACTTCGTCAAGAACCAATTATACCAGAACCCCTACTCATCATATCTTAAAACAGGTAGAGAGACTCCAAACTTCCTACACCCCGATGATGTTGACACTTGGAAGCCGCATATTAATGTAACCTTGATGAATGACAAAAAACTATTATCCGAGAAATATCTTGAATACTCCAGAGAGAAATTAGAAGCCTTAGAAGCACAAAGTATTGTAAAAGATGCTCCAAACCAAAACGATAAGACGGAAATCTACAATAGAATTGAAAAGCTTTGGAGATCTAAAGGTCATAAGGGCAGTAACAAGAAACACACATCCACAAACCAAAATATGGCTACTGAATTCCAACAAATACTAAGATCATATGGGAAACGTGGGAGATCTGCATAAATAAATAGAAATCTCAATGCATATAATAACAAACACTTAATGTACACCCCATGTCTTTCCATCAAAGCTAATTTGAACAAAATAAAAAAATCTGTTGCTGATTTGGCGAGACCATATAATAACACGACTGTTTTCCAAGAAACTAAGCTTCTATGGCCAAGTTGGTAAGGCGCCACACTAGTAATGTGGAGATCATCGGTTCAAATCCGATTGGAAGCACTTATTCTTTTTTGAATCTAAATTTTTTGAGTATTTCAATACGAATATTTCGCGCTAGAAATTTTTCGGAAGAGGCCCTTTTTCTTTTTTCAATTCGTTTGTTTGTTTTGTAAACAAACGCGATCATTACTGTTATTAATTTATACACGTACGGGTATTTTACTGCTTTTGATTTATATTTTTAAAATTGAACTTGTTTATTTACTAGTCGATTTTACCTAAATAGGGATCACTTAAGGCACGACTGGGTATTTTACCTTGAATCTGAAAATACCAGATCAAAAACATTAAACCGAATTGGGTAAAGGAATATCACATCTTTGGTTCTTTTCTTATTTCATTTTATTAAAATGTTATAGGCATAACACAATCACCTTGAATATCTGACATAGTTCAGGAAATAATGATTCAATTGTATATAGTGTATAGTTAGGAAATGTATAATATAGTCAAAAGGTATATTTAATGTTTTGATATTAGAGCGTTAATTCAAGAGACAGTTCTCCCTTCCTCCCGCCATTCTCTCAAAACGATAAACGCAGCCCTCACCTCGCCCTTCTAATAAAAAAACCACGCTAGCCTCTCCTCTTCTTTTTTGCTCCGTTTTTCATTTTTTTTCGCCCTTCTAGAAGGGTTTCTGTGTGCGTGAGTTTCTTTGAGCACTTGCAGAGAAACTAGGAGGTGGGGGGAGGGAGGTTGTTGTTGTTGTACAGCATTATCTGTGGATCAAAAAAAAAAACATGGCTTGCTCGAGGTAATTTTCTATTTTTTTGTATTTTGCCCTTACAAACTGAAAAAAAAATAATAAAAAATTTTTTTCGAAGTCAAATTACGATGATCAATCGTTGAAGACTAACTTATTTTTAAACAACAAATATAAATAGTATAATGGACGCAGCCATGGCTTCCTTTCTCCTCTTATTTTTTTTCTAATTTAAATTTTGGTATATAAACATTGTAAATCTATAGGACTTGTTCGATTTTTAATTTAATTTAGTCTTGAAATTGATAAGTTGGAAATTGATAGTGTAATTTGAAATCAAAAAACAAATAACACAAACAACCAAAATATATTCGATAAACAAAAGCTTTTTTTTATTCTGCAATTTGAAATAATAATATAAAAAAGCAAATCAGTTTCCTTTAAATATTCCCCTTTGCATTACAACAAAAAAAAAGACTGAACATACAAAAAGATGGTAGGTCTAAGAAAATTAGTTACTTCCTTGGGATTTTCTCTTACTGCAACTTCTGTCTTGGCTCAAGACACAAATTCTTCTTCTACTCCACCAATTGAAGTCAAGGGTAATGCCTTCTTTGACTCCTCTAGTGGTGATAGATTCTATATTCGTGGTGTCGACTACCAACCAGGTGGTTCTTCTAACTTGACTGACCCATTGGCTGACAAGACCATTTGTGGAAGAGACATTCCTGTCTTTAAGGACTTGGGTATCAACACAATCAGAGTTTACACTGTTGATAACTCTATGGATCACAGTGAATGTATGAAAATGTTGCAGGATGCCGGTATTTACTTGATTCTAGATGTCAACACTCCAGGTAGTTCCATTTCCCGTATAGACCCAGCTTGTTCTTACAATGCTGACTACTTGCAAAACGTATTTGCTACCGTTGACGCCTTTGCTAAATACGACAATGTTTTGGGTTTCTTTGCTGGTAACGAAGTCATTAACATGGCAAACAACACAGCCACCGCTACTTATGTCAAGGCTGTTGTTCGTGACATGAAGAAGTACATTAAGGCTAGAAACTACAGACAAATTCCAGTTGGTTATTCTGCTGCTGATATTGTCTCTAACAGACAATTGGCTGCTGAGTACTTCAACTGTGGTAATGATTCTGATGCTAGAATCGACATGTTCGGTGTCAACGATTACTCCTGGTGTGGTGATTCTTCCTTTGTTGTCTCTGGTTACAAGACCAAGATGGATCTATACAAGGGCTACTCTGTTCCTATCTTTTTGAGTGAGTTTGGTTGTAACGAAGTTCCAAGTTCTAGACCATTTACTGAAATTGCTGCCATTTACTCTGACCAAATGTCTTCTGTCTTCTCTGGTGGTCTAGTTTACGAGTACTCTAACGAAACTAACAATTATGGTCTTGTTCAAATTGATAGTGACACTGAGGTTACTAAGCTACAAGATTTCCAAAACTTGAAGAATGAATATGCAAGCAACCCTAACCCACAAGGTGACGGTGGTTACTCTGAATCCAACGAGATCTCTACTTGTCCAGATTATCAAAAGGGTGTCTGGGAAGCTAACAACACTCTGCCAGAAATGCCAAGTGCTGCTTCTGTCTACTTCGAATCTGGTGCAGGTACTGCTTTTGGTACAGGTCTAAGCACTCAAAATAGTTGTGAAAGAGATGATACAGATGTAGATGACGACAATTCAGACGACTCTGATTCCAGTTCTAGTGCTGAACAATCTAGCTCTTCCACTGACTCCAGCAGCTCCACTATGATGGTAAACTCTACTTCCTCTACTGAATCATCTGCCTCTTCTACCACTCTAAGTACCAGTGTTTCTTCTACTTCTTCTTCTGCTACAAGTTCTAAGGGTAAGAAAAACAAGAATGCTGCCGGTGCTTTGAAGGCTCCAACCATGTTCATGGTTCTAGCTGAATTAATCAACCTATTACTTTGAATTGCACGATACCATTAAACTTCTGCTGAGCTTCGATTGAAAATCGATTTCAAATTCACTGTACTTTTATTATTCACTTATACGTTCACGAATTATTTTACGTTCTCCCTTCACATATAGATACTGATAAACATATTTTATCTATATGAAGATTTATTTAATGTTATTGTTATATATATATATATTTTAAAATCGTCTAGTTTATTTTTTTGAAAACCATCATGCAACATTGTATAAAATGGTGCTAATTATGGCCAATCTATCATATATAGAAATAAATTAAGAATATATTTATTATTTCTGCTGAGTTAAAATTATATGATTAAGAGCTAAATAGAAAATCAGAATATCAAAGTTATGATTATTTTTTTTAATATTAAGGAGAAACATCTAGGAGGACGAAATTTATAATAAGGACAAATCAAGATATATTTTAAATCCTTTGCAATTTTATAATTTTTATATGTTGTATCTGCTGAAATTCAGAACCAATTTGAAACAGTTAATTGATAGAATATTATTTCATGAAAAGAAATAAGTAAAAAAATAACAAAATCAGAGATCTTTGAAATAGTAACAGAATGACCACAAAAACCTTGATATGTTTACTATATTACAGCCAGTTTTTCAGGTTTTCCAACTTTAACCTGTTAATAGTAATCAGTTTGAGTTCGTTAAAATATTACCTAAATCGGTAGGGATACCTGTAGTCGGAAAATTTTTCTTATACTCCATTTGCTTTCTAATACGTTGGAATGTACTACTTGTTGGACTATCTGTGGCCAAATTCTCAACCGAGGGAGATTCCTTTTTAATAGTGATTTCACTATCTGAGTGATGTTCTTCAGATTTTGGTAGGGACTTATCATTATCAGTCTTTCCAGAAACAGCCATCGGACTAATAGGCGTGATTGCGGCACTGGCGGCGCCACTTAAATTATCTGAACAACAGTTCCTATTTTCACCACATCTATTTTCTTTCTTAACAGTATAGGAGGAGTCAACGGAGGTATCATTTGTTTCAGCGGCTGGCGTACCCATGTATATATCTGAGTCAATGGAGTTTGTAGTAGAATTAACCTCCTTGATTAATTCATTTCTCATTTTCTGAACTTCGGAAGGGATTAAGGTCACGTCACGACCACCATTCATCTGCTTTTTTTCGGCATAAACAGATTGGCAGAACGCCTTACTGTATGGATCCGACTTACACTTGCCACATGAACCAGGTGTCCAGTTTTTAGGCTTATCGCTGCAACATTTCCCCTTCTCCTTGGATTTACCACAACAGCCCTCTTTTAATTTGTTACTAGTCTTAAGTTTCTTTGCCATGTAGTTCATATCAATCTCGTTTTCCTCTACATCAACAGTTTCATTATTCCCAAGTAGCAATGCATTGTTATCTGGGGAAACTGGTGTAGAGAGTTGTTTTTGAGTTTGACTTTTGATTTGTAAGAAAGCATGGCTATTCGTTCTCTTTCTAGATTCTGGCTCATCCTTCTTGAGACTAACGGCAGTCATTGGCTCAAACTTGTTTATAGAATCCATCAGTGATTTGGAGTTGGAATTATCATCCACAGTGGCAATTGCGGTCTCCTCCTTCAGCTTATTATTTTGGATACTAGCGTAATCATCGTTAGTAAACTGGTTACTACATGATTTACACTCGATACCATTGGCTATCAGTTTCTTGTTCATATTTTCGAGGAGTTCGTTTTTCTCCTGTAATGACTGTAATCTCAAGTTGAAAGTACTCATCTGCAAATCGTAATCCTTAATGGTATTCTGTAACATCTCAACGGTTTTTTCAAGCTCGATTATCCTTGTGGCCTTTCTTTCACGGTATGCCCTCTGTGCCTCACGGTTCTGTTTTCTTCTTCTTGCAGCGGTATCAGACACGCCGAGTGTATATTCGTTTTTCTCCAAGTCACCGTCCTTCATCACAGAGGACTTAAATTTCAATCTAGACATCTTCTTAGCTTCTGAGTCATCGTAGTTGTTATTCCCACTCTCGGAAGACGTGTATGACAGGGCAGCAGGCGGTTGATGGAGATGTGTATTTGTGCTATTATTACTATTAGTGCTATCGTTATTAGTGCTACTGCTATTGGTGCTGTTGATAGAAACGGGTGCAATAGAGGGATTCGCGGTATGCAGGGGACTTGGCCCGCTTATGCTCCCGCTTATGCTCCCGATACTCATGCTGTTACTCCTATAATCCATTGTGGGCATGATCTGTGACGCGGGCAGCATCTGCATCGGCGTCTGCATCTGCAAGCTAGCACCCTGCGTGCTTGTCGTCTTATTACTGCCAGCGTCATCCTTCACCATCACGTACGGAGGCCTGCTCACACTGGAGGTACCATTTGTAACGGGCATTTGCATCAACATCGGCGTGTTTCCACTATTATTATTGTTATTATTACTATTATTACTATTATCGTAAGGGTAGTAGTATGGAACAACCTGGTAAACCCTCGAGTCCTCGTTGTATTGGTAATACCACCGGTCACTCATGGTTTTAATTCTTCTTTTTTCGTTATCTGTATTTGCGAAATAGGTTTTTTTTTTTATCGGCCCCGATAAAAATCAAAAAAAATTTTTATTTTTCTTCTCTTTAAAAATTTCCCAATCTCCAGGTGCTATGACTTAAGTTTTATATTTATTTTTTTGGGTCTATGAATATATATAATTCTTCTTGATTTGCTTTCTATATCATTAGTGCCAGGGGGTGGTGGGGTGGGGTCGGGCTATTAAATAATAGATTCTAATGAGATGAGCATTACTAATTTTCAATGAAAAAAAAAAAAAAGTGAAAAAAAAAAGGAAGGAAAAAATCTGGAATTGAGAACGACGATCCCTTTTTCCTTATATAATTTCTATGTACGAGCGTATCTGGGCTAACGCGTAGGGAAGGTGAGAAGGATAGTGGCTCTTCATAGTGCCCTCTCTCTACCAACAAAAAAAATAACTTTGGGTTAATCCGATAAAATCGTCTCTACATCGGTTTCTGAGTATCGGGAAGAATCGGAATAAAACGGGAGGTTGGAGGGTTATTTTTAGAGAGGAGTAGAGACACACACAGATATTACGTCATAACGATAACCAGAGAGAGTGGGAAGGAAATAAAGTTCTTGGCCCTTATCAAAAAAACGAAATGCCATTGGCACGGGTATTCGTTACTTATCTAAAATAAATAAATATAAGTAAATGTTATAACAATGGTGGAGAAATAAATGAAAGAGGGGGTGATTAAGTGAGAATGATAACATTGAAAAATTGTGTCAAAAAAAAAAGACTTTCTTGAAATGTAGATTGAAAAAAAAAAAAAGACTAGATAGAATAATAAATACTGAAGAAAAAAAAAAACCTACTTCTTGGTTATTGACGTTGGTGCGGCTTGGTCTAGTGGGACCGGTGGTTTACTTGAATCATCATCGTCCAATGTTATGTCATCGCTTACTTGTTCTCTAGAAGCTCTTGTTTCCGCTTCTTCTCTTTCCTTTTTGATGAGCTCTTCTTGTTCCTTCAGGACGTTCAGCTTGAACACGGTGTCATCGTCTTTCTTCTTTTCTTCTTCTGCGCTCTGTGGGGCGGTGGAGTCAACAACTTTCTCAACAGTCTCGTTGACAATCTCTCTTATCTCTTGACTAATTTCCGATTTGTTCTTGGCCTTCTCAACGTTTTCCTTAGCAACAGTCTCCACAGGTTTTATCACCTCGTTTAGATCCAGCTTAGCAACGTTGTAAACAGGGTCTGGAATACTGCTTAGCACTTGTAATATACCGTCATAGTAAAGGTCCAGCAATTTCTCATAATTACTCTTCTCACCCTCAAAGATTAGACATTTCCCGTCTTCAGAGACCTCTGGTTCCGTCGCCGTGAGGTGCAAACTACAACTAGAGTCCTCAGACCTGCTTTGCTGTGGTCCACCAAATGTGAAAGTAGAGGATAAAACCATAAGAACAGAAGGAATCTTCTTCCTTAACCTCAAGTCCAACCAAACTTTTAAGTTGTCCAATAACACTTCCTTTGGAACACCGTAAGCTTTCATACCTCTAGAGACACATGCTGAGTATAGTTCCTCGGGAGTCAAACTTTTGACACCTTCAAAGTCAATGGTCTTGTCATCTTCCATGATACTTTTCAGTTTATGACGAATCTGGTAACGCAGCAGCTGGTCATTACCGAACGGTCTAATGGACATGAACTTACACATAGCAACAAGCTGCGGTCTCGATAGGTTATCCAAAACAGTGTCATTCTTAAACATCTGAGCAATGGTGATAATCTCCTCATGCGTGAAGATGATGGGGCCTGTTGTGCCATCACTCTCCTTCAAGGCGTATAACTTCTGGAAAAAGCTCAAGAATGTCTTCTTCTTTTCAGAACTCTCTATGGCATCATAGTTGATGAATTTGGATTCTTCCAGGGTCTTGTGAAGAAACTCAGAAGTCTTCTGTCTCAATTCAATGAGCTTGTTCCTCTTCTTCTGTTTGTCAGTGGTACTCTCATACGTCGATGGAAGCAAGTTTGGGAATACTTTCAATGCAATTGGTAACAATAACTCAGCGAACGGAATAATGATAAAGGCAGAAAATGGCACTAACCGGAACAGATCTCCAATGGTACGATTCAGCTGGTTTTTCTCACGTCTTGTCAATTCGTACCCTTGCAGCAGCTTTGCCAAAAGCTTGAACGAGATTTTCAACTCATAACCCAATAGCTTCGTACCATTAACATAATGCATTACTTCGTGTTTGACCCTATCCCACAAAGGCTCCTTCTTCTTGACTTTATCCTTAGTCTCAGCTCCTTTATCCTTAGTCACAATTCCTGTATCTTTTTCTTTTTCTTTTCCAGTTGGAGTTTCGGAATAGTACCTATACATTGACCTCCTCAACGCTACACCAGAAACATACCCAGCAGAATAAGGGACCCGTGTCCTCGCCACCCTCGTAACGATCCTCAACACATTATTAGACCTAATCATTTAATCAATAAATAAATAATGATGCTTACTTCTTCCAGAAAAACAAAAAACAAAAATAAAAGAATAAATAATTAACACTCTTCCCAGCACCAAAAAAATAAAAGAATATTGAGATTACAAGCCCAGTTGCCTCTTGAGCTATAGAACGATCTTTAAAAAGAAGATTCAATTCGTAAATGTGAGTTAAATAGTCATTTGAGTTATAAAATGAAAAAAATTTTTTATTTTTCTTGCAAAAAACTGTGAGAAAATCATCTCTCCAGCCAAAAGCAGCAACAAAAAAAAAAAAAAAAAAATTTTTTTCAGGAATCCTCGCATTTCTACGACGGTTTCTAAGGGATTGACGGGGAAAAAAAAGTAACACAACTAGTAACATATGATTAATTATATCTCATTATACAAATTTAAGGAAAAGAAAACCTATAGAAACTTACTTTTCACGTTATCCCATGACTCAGTCACACGTTTTTTGAAGTTCTTGCTCTCCTGTACGTGTACTTCTTCTTCCTTAACTTCTTGCTTACGCCATGCAGGGAATATCTTGTGGGCACTTCCGGATCCATGGTAGAACCACTTGTATTGCCAGCACACCTCATGTGCCACTAACTCACCGAACCCCAGCATCAAACCGTTCAAAAACGGCAAGAACAAGTTGATAGAACACCCAGCAAGGTACCGTATAAGTGTAGACAACGCACTCTTGCTAATCAACGCATCACTAACATACTCGTCATCCTGGCTCTCGCGACTCCTCTCACTCGACGACGACGACGTAGATAAAACACTGGCCTCTCTACCCAACATTCTTTTGTCCTTCTTCTTTCTCCAGCACCTCCGTTCTATCAAATCATTTCCTTTATTAAGGCTAGCTTCAGAAGGGCTTTCCTTTTCTATTGTTCAAATCACGATTATTTAATCATATAAAACGAGAATATCACATGATTACCGGGTAACATTTCTTTTTTGGTTCTTCAATTTTCAATTTTTTTTTTTTTGGCTGTGAGAAAGGAAGGGGATTTGTTGCCACCCTTTAATGTAATTGAATTGGTATGCAATTGGGAGGGTTTATAGCAAGGCAGAACAGCGATTGAGGTACTTATAAAGCATTCAAGTATATTTTAATCGTTGGTTGAAAAACAGGAGAAAAAATATTGTTTAAAGCCAAGAAACTATATATAATTAGAAGAAAAAAAAAAAAATGAGTGGTTACGATAGAGCGTTGTCGATTTTCTCTCCGGATGGACATATCTTCCAAGTTGAATATGCGTTGGAAGCTGTTAAGAGAGGTACGTGTGCCGTTGGTTTAAAAGGTAAGAACTGTGTTGTTTTGGGTTGTGAGCGTCGTTCTACATTGAAGTTACAGGACACCAGGGTTATTGCCTCGAAGGTTTTGCCAATTGATTCTCATCTGGTTTTGTCGTTTGCTGGTCTGAATGCTGATTCTCGTATTTTGATTAATATGGCTAGAGTGGAGGCACAGAGTCACAGGTTAACACTAGAAGATCCTGTCACGGTGGAGTACATGGCTCGTTATGTGGCCGGTGTCCAGCAGCGTTACACGCAGTCGGGTGGTGTTAGACCATTTGGTGTCTCCACGCTGATTGCCGGGTTCGATCCAAGAGATACGGAGTGTCCTAGGTTGTACCAGACAGAGCCAAGTGGTATCTACTCATCGTGGTGCGCACAAGCAATTGGTAGAAACAGTAAGACCGTCAGAGAGTTTCTAGAGAAGAACTACAACAAAGAAGAACCACCAAGTGATAAAGACGAGTGCATAAGGCTGACCGTGAAAGCACTGCTTGAAGTGGTGCAGACCGGTGCCAAGAACATCGAAGTCACTGTTGTAGAGCCAAATAACCAGATCAGAGCACTAACAAATGAAGAAATAGCCAAATACGTCGATGATATAGAACAAGAAAAACAACAAGAGCAGGAACGTAGGAAAACTAAGACACAACAGTAAAAAGAATCCGTCTTCTGTATAGTAAGGGCATACTTATACCTTAGATATATATAAGTATATATATGTTTACATATCAATAATGACTTAGAATTTTTTTTCAAGAATCTGGTAATGAAGTGTTATTGGATCCTAGGTAACCATCCCATCAGTTGACATTGAAATCTGACATTCTTTTCATTGCTAGTTCCACCCCCCCCCCCCCATACCCAACATTCTCCCC